>WEDG01002104.1:0-74536 GCA_017591395.1 Schistocephalus solidus | reverse complement strand
CTATGTCGGAAGTACGGTATAACGTCTTTGCCATATAAGATTCATACTACTTGTAGTACTACTTGTTTGTAGAATGGGCATTACGTGGTTATTCCACAGTGGTTGATTGTCTTCGACCCAAATGTTCATTGAAATTTCGGGTCTGACCCTAAAAAGTCATGTCCGAATCACCTGACTCCATGTCCTGCACTTAATAATTTCAGAAATTATTTACCCGATTATTCTCTGGAGTCCATATACCAGAAACCGCATAGAGAACGCTGGGGGACCCACTGAGGAGCCGAACCCCTCGTTGCTGTGTCACACAGCAGCAGAAACATCGGCGAAACACGTGTCTGGGCTTTTTAGCTAGTATCTATGTCGGAAGTACGGTATAACGTCTTTTGCCATATAAGATTCATACTACTTGTAGTACTACTTGTTTGTAGAATGGGCATTACGTGGTTATTCCACAGTGGTTGATTGTCTTCGACCCAAATGTTCATTGAAATTTCGGGTCTGACCCTAAAAAGTCATGTCCGAATCACCTGACTCCATGTCCTGCACTTAATAATTTCAGAAATTATTTACCCTGATTATTCTCTGGAGTCCATATACCAGAAACCGCATAGAGAACGCTGGGGGACCCACTGAGGAGCCGAACCCCTCGTTGCTGTGTCACACAGCAGCAGAAACATCGGCGAAAACACGTGTCTGGGCTTTTAGCTAGTATCTATGTCGGAAGTACGGTATAACGTCTTTGCCATATAAGATTCATACTACTTGTAGTACTACTTGTTTGTAGAATGGGCATTACGTGGTTATTCCACAGTGGTTGATTGTCTTCGACCCAAATGTTCATTGAAATTTCGGGTCTGACCCTCAAAAGTCATGTCCGAATCACCTGACTCCATGTCCTGCACTTAATAATTTCAGAAATTATTTACCCGATTATTCTCTGGAGTCCATATACCAGAAACCGCATAGAGAACGCTGGGGGACCCACTGAGGAGCCGAACCCCTCGTTGCTGTGTCACACAGCAGCAGAAACATCGGCGAAACACGTGTCTGGGCTTTTAGCTAGTATCTATGTCGGAAGTGGGGTGTAGGGGGTACTAGTTAGGGGTAGCACTACACAGATAGCATTTGGTCGCTCCATTTGTCTCGTACAGGTGGTGAATGCTCCTGTGGCCGCCTCTAACTGGTACCCAACTCTCACCTGTGGCTCCTCGAAGTTGGGTTCTTCCCAGCGGCCACACCCCGGGCAACCGTCACGACCGGCGGGCTAAACCAGGTGAGGGTCTCCGGTGTTGTGTGTGCCTCCACACCCGGTATGCCTGACTCCCGAACTTCCCACCTCCCCCCCTCTCAAAAAGTCCTACGGTGGGGGCGACAGCAACCCCGTAGGCGGCCCAGACTAACTCGGGTCGTTCTTCCACTAAAAACAAAACCGTGACCCATAGTGGAGTTCGGCAGCCGTCTGGGATGTCCGAGCAGCCCTATTTAGGGATAGCACTGCTTGCCTCCTCGCGGAGGAAGGGGCTAGAAAAATGTGCCCTAAAAAAATTGCTGGTTCTCACGTCTTCTGCAGCCGGCCGCGGCTCGCAGATCGCAAACTACGCGGTCGTAAAACTCAAACAAACAACAATACCCCCCGTCCCCATCCCCTCGCCATACTCTCCAGGCTGCTCGGGTGAGTCCACTCACACTAGCAGCCTGGAATGTTCGTTCCCTTTTAGACAATCCTAAGAGCAACCGGCCGGGAACGACCTCATGTTTTCCGATTGAAGCTTAGCAGAACCTATTTTCTAACTCTGCATTTTAAGGATACGCACTTGTTCCAGCGCAAAATAGCAGTAAATTCCTTTGTTGTTTCTGGAAAAGTAAATACCTATTCTAGTCCAGTTGGCACTTTTATTTGAATGATTAATAGCTCTTCGCTTCGCAACGTCCTAACGTTTGGCGCCAGATTTCAAAGTTCAGTTTACATAGCGAATCTCTGGAAGGTACAAAAGTGCATCGGATTAAACACGTTCATCGTCTGACAGACTAAATCCAGGGTTCATATCTTAACAGTTATTTACTACCTGATCAGTCATATAAATACCGACGTGGTCTTCGATTGGCGGTGCCACAGGGATGTTATTACGCAGTCACGATTTGCAGGGTACCGCGTACAGATTAAAAGCTTAAGTGGGAAACCCAATAGTGCTCCGACATTGTTGTTAATTTTGGCGCTGTATAGCAATGTGTTTCGTTCTGTCTATAACGTTTCAGTCTCCCCTGGGGTGTAGCAACGCAAGAACATGTCATAAATCTTGTAATAAAAGCGTTTATGAGGTTATCATCTCAAAGTTAATTGAACACTCCTCCCCAAACATGTAAATTCCACCCATCCCAAATACCCCTGTTTGACGTCTTAAGGGGCTCCCAACGACCACTGCGTTGGTTTTGGATTATCTCCTTCGGGACGTTGATGCAAAATGCAGGAAGAAAATTAATCAGAAAAATCGAATTCGATCTCTTTAATAAATATTATTTGGCTGTTGCTCGAAGCAAAGCCATAGTTGTTGTTTTGTTTGAAGGTTAGGGTGACATGTTCAGTCCCAGATAGTCAGATGTGCAGGAAAAGAAACTTTTCAAAAACCCAAAACTCAACACTTATTCTGATGCACTCAGTGGCCAGTAGAGAAACCAAAACTCGATGATAGCAGCAGTGAACGTGAATTGTCACGTCAAATTAGGTGTATGTAGCATCAAAGTGTTCAGTCTATTATTTGTACTTCATGAAATGCTGTATGCAGTGGAGCATCGATGGGACCAAATCTCTAGTGCTTTGCACTGAATGAAGTTAGTCGAAAGCAACAAATTCGGTGAATATGAGTCAAAAGGTATTGTGGCGGAGATAAGGTGCAACCTAAGAGGTTTGTCGTGAACATTTGCCTTGGAAAGGTGAACCTAATCGGCGTCCACATTTATGCTTTTTAATCTCGTAGGTTCATAGCCAGGCGTTTCATTTTCGTCTAAACAATTTTTTTGTATAATTCAACTGATCACAGTTTTAACAAGTTGGCTAATGAAAGAAATTAGAGTCAGTTTGACGCCATTTCTCAAATGCACTGTAATAGGCAGTTTTTAATGCTTTTGAAATCAGTTTCAATAGGTTTCTATAAAATACGCATGAGCTCCCTGGGTTTTTAGTCTCTAACTCACGTACCATTGGACGAAACAATCGACTTAATTTTTCATTCCTCTGAATCTCGCCTTTTTAAACGATTACAGGAAGTGTTATAGTTGTGTACAAGAACGTCTTATTTCTATTGAACGGCCATTTTTATAAACAGTTTGATGGCAAAGCAATCTGAAGTCCACTTTGATTTAAAACCTTGACCGTCTTGTACATTCAAAAGTAGAGGCCATGGTTGAGCTGGTTGGTACAACAGAGTCCTGCATCCAACGGAAACAGGTTCTCGATCAGATAAGTTTCTTTTTGTTGGTTTATGTTCATGAAACATGCATTTAGCATACAAAAGAAGACCAGAGAATCAGTTCGCTATTGAAGTCAATCAGTAAGAAACCTTAGACGATATTTTTCCCTGTAACACAAGTGAACTTTATTCTTAATATAGCTGACGTTAAACTTACCAAACTGCAAACAGAGGCTCAAGGATTTAGCATTGAATTTCTGAGCCGAACTGCAGAGTCAACGCCAGCTGAACTTGAAACTCCACTGCGAGGACTTGAATTCTCACTTATCGGAGTTAACACCCAGATCCACCTGCCGACGGGCTGGTTAGCAAAATTTTGAATGTTTTCGTACCAGTAATTGACAGAGCCCACAACAGCAACGCGACGTACCCATAACACAGAAAGACTTTAGATGTAACGCTCAAAATGGACATTTTGTTTTCAATATCTCGATGCAGCAGCTCATATAAATCCTCGCCCAGTCCTGAGTGTTCCGTGATCGAGTTTTGACAAAATTTAAAATGGCGGCGTTATATGACTGGAACATATCCTCATCAAGTGGAAGAAACCAAACTTATGCATTTAAAACCATGTAAATTCTGATTGAGCAGCATGCAGAAAATTTGCCAAAAGGTGGTTTTAGCCAACGCTAGTCTGATATCAAATCTGCAGTCTTACGCAATCCAGAAAGTGGGTTCAGCTGCATAGCCTGGTTGTTGTAGCTCTGCCGACAGGACCGTTTTGCAGCGAGGCGACAAAATGTTATCGGCAGAAATTAGATTTCAGTCCAATTTGTTTTGACGGTAATGCCTGTCAATATAAAGGTTCTGATTTTGTTGTGCAAAAGCTGAAATTATATGACATAAGTTGCTGGAAGAAAAAGGTTAAGACTATCTCGTGGAACAATGTTTACTTGCCTGACGTTTCACATTCATACTCGAGCGCAGTATGATGAATAGTCAACAGGGGAAAATACATTGGTTTAAAATGATCCCATCGTGTCCATCCCGCTATGCAGGCCTACCCATCTCTCTTTCATGGCCTCCTTCGTGCGCAAATGGAGCATGATGGCCTCGTTTGGTACCGGTAGGTCGATGCTGCGGTTGATCGATTTGTTGGCCAGACTTCGATTATTTTTCTCAAAAGTTTGCTTTCAGTCTCGGCCGAGCACTTGTGCTCGTCAATCTCAAACCAATAATTTTTCCAGTTGGTAAATTGGAACGGGCGATCCTACATCTTTTCACTTTACAGCTAAAGTATGCTCCCTGCATGCGCGTTCCCAGTCTTTTGACGGCCATGCCGCAGACAGTATAGGCAGTTGACGCGGTCAATAACGCCTGACGTCCATGCGTGGTATTCGGCTCTTAGCTGCATGAGTAAGCGGCAGATAAGGACCTCCGGCTGGTGTCCAATGCACATGCTCGGCAGTGCAACTGCGTTCAGTAGCATCGGACGCAAAAGGATTTTGTTTTCTCAATATCGGTCTTCATGTGCCTTTGGTACAAGCATTTTACGAAGCCATGTGGATATCCATTGGCGAGGAAGAGGTGCCAGAGGGTTTTGCGCTCTCTGGAGCTTCGACCCCGATGCTGCATTGTGCCTTGATGCGGCGAAGAAGCGTCCGGACGCTACTGCGTTTTGTGTGACAGAGGATGGTTGCTGCTGTAGTGAGGACGTTTTCTCCGGGCTTAGGGCTTTAGCAAACACACCAATCTGGCGGGTTCCATCCTCCTTTCCGATATCTGAGAAAGTGAGCACTCCGTCCTCCGCTTTCTCCATTTTAACTTGACTTGGTGGAAAAATCCTTTATTAGGGTTCTCTTTAAGCGCACGATGCAGGATATCAAAGGTGTCGTCGACGTAATGCATCCGGAATTTCGGCTTGTAGGACTGAAAGACCCGAGTTTCCAGATTCTGTAAGCACCTCCCGCTAGGTAGTCGGAAGTGGAGGATCCCATCGAGGCTCCCCTGGATTTGCCTCGTAAATACGATGTTTAAAGGAGAGAGTACGTGCGTAGGCAGTAGTCCAGTAGTTCCATTGGGTGCTTTCTTTTAAAAGTTTTTCCTTCTTTGCCATACCGTCTCGTCCGGTAATTTATTGAAAAACTCGTGTGGCCAAATTCCCTTTAGGGGGATGGAGGTGAATATAGAGACGACCCTCACTAGGGCTACCATTATCTCTGACAGGCGGATCTTTACGTCTGTAACTTTACCGGAAGTGCGTTGAAGATACGGCTGTGTGCTCTGAGCCTTCTGCGAGCCATTTAGCCAGTCCGTGGATAGGCGTGCCTTCAGTGCTACGACGGTTCGCAGATGTATGAGATGAGTAAGTATTCTCTTCCCCAGGGCGTGTCTTACGTTCCTCCTTCCATCTCAGCGCCTGAGGTCGCAACTTCGCATATATCCAACATAAGTGGTATTTGTTTTTATTGTAGGCATATCAAACCTCAAACATATGAATATAAGCAGATAGGGGCCAAGCGTGCATTTAAATCGACATGTTGCTCTTAAGGTATTACATCTTCTATGATTTGTCTGCTGAGTCAGGACATATCTAAAACAAAAATTACTTTTAAGTCAGACGCATGACCTAATATTTCACAACACCGAAGGAAGGGAGTATTTCAAATCAACGCTCGTGAATTGCTGCTACCAATATCTTAAAACAAAACCACTAAGAATTAGGCATCTCACGAAGAAACATCTGGAGAAACTGAAAGAATTACGCCAAAACAAGGAAATATTAATCACCAAACCGGACAGGGGTTCTGGTCTCGCTCTGATGAATAAGCGTGTTTACGTTTCAAAGATCGAGTCAATCCTGGATTATGAAACTAAGTTCAAAAGAGAGAGAGACATAATAAGGACCAAACGGAGAGCGTAGAAGCCCAAATCACAAAATATCTTCGGAAACTGCAAGACCAAGGTTTCCATAGTGAACAGGAGTTCGAAGCTCTTAAACCCACGGGCACAATCCCCCAAGGCTCTATGGTTTACAAGAGATCCACAAATCAGACCTTCTAATCCGGCCGATATTAGACATGTGTAATTCGCCCTATCACGCAATCGCCAAGTTTCTGGCAGAAACGCTTAAGCAGATTTAACACCAAATAGCACCACGTAGCCTACGGGACACCTTTGATTTAATCGACTCCATAAGAAATACAAATCTCAATGGGAAAACAAGGTTGTCCTTAGATGTCACATCCTTGTTCACTAAGATTCTTCTCACAGGAACCATATATATTTGTGTAAGGACAGGATTTTCCGATTGGCATGCCAGTCGGAGACCTCAAGGAATTGCTCTTTCAGTGCACTTTAAATGTTAAATTTAGTTTGATGGCCAATTTTACCGTCAGACCGATGGCGTAGCGATGGGTTCACCCATTGGACCTCCACCAGCTGATGTCTTTATGGGAAAAATAGCGAACAATCAACTCTGTCCGGTTATGAAGAACCTTTTTTTAGTATGCTCGATATGTAGAGGATATCTTTGCAAGAGCAGATGAAAAGCTTGAGTTGGATAAAGTGAATCAGTTTCCCCCGGCGTTAACTTTCATTTTGGAAAAAGATAACGAAGAGTGCCTCCCTTTTCTGGACGTCATACTTAATAGAACGCCTGATGGAACACTTCGTAGAAGAGTATTTCGGAAGAATACATGGACTGGGCAACACACAAACTTCTAGTTTTATCCCGCTTAGTCAGAAACGAAGCCTAGTCCGCTGCCTCACCACTCGAGCAAGGAAAATATGTACTCGAGATGCGCTGTAAAAAGAACTCGCCCTGATACAGAACACCCCCCGAGAAAACGGCTTTCCGGAGAAGTTTATAGAGGAAAGTCCCCTAAAATCGGACGTGCCAACGGTTGAGAAGAAGGACTTATTTCTCGCATTGCCTTTTCGAGGGGATCCGGCGAACGAACTTCGCCTTGAAGGCAAGGATAGACTGCCGAAGCAGACCTCTTCAATGTGCATCTACGCCTTCACTTGCTCCTGTGGAGCAGGATTTAGTGGTCGAACAACTAGGCGTCTATCCAAGAGGATGCGAGAGCAACATCCTGCCTGGCTAAATCAAGGCACGGTAAAGTCCATCTCGAGCGCAATTGTGGCTCATTTGGTTGACAACGGTCACCGGGTAGACGTCAACCAGGCATTCCGAGTAATCTATAAAGTGCCGACGAAACACCCCAAGTTCCTGTGCCAGCGGATACTTGTGACGGCAGAGGCAGTGACCATACGGTTGACCAACCCAACTTTCTGCTCGAAAAAAGCGTTTGTAGTGACCCTAGGGCTCCTTTGGTCGAAATCAAACTCACCATCTGCGTTCACACCTCCTGTCACGTCGCCTCACAGCGACGAAACCATAACCTAGACAATTGCCGTAAACCGGCCCCTCCCTCCACATTCCTCGCCCCCTATAGGACTAAACTATAACCCCTGACCTCTGAACGCCCTTAACACTCTCCCCCCTAACTTACTGCTTATGGGATGGTTACACTTTTGTTACTCTTCCATCCCTTACTGTAAAGGCCTGATGATGAATGATCGAAAGCGTATGTTCGCCAAACTCGACTTTTTAAATGCTTGCATGGGTATCATCGCTGAACTTAAACAATAAGGGGAGCCAAAACCGTTGATTTAGCCCTTAACATGACTCTCTTGGCCATCAGAACAGGTCGACATAGGAATAGAAACTCCAAGTCCCGTTGCGTCGCATTCCAGGGCGATTAGGTCTAGGATTGGGGTGAGGATGAGTTCACGGTAATAGCACCCCGCTGGAATTTAACGCAAGGCCACCCATAATAAGGGGATAGCCATCGTTATGCCTGGTTTTGTAAGAGCCAGCCGTCTAATAACTGTGAAATGCGCCTTAGGCTCACCTTATCGATCATCGGGGGAGAGGGGGCTGTCAAGGCCGTTTGTTTAGGGTCTGTACGTCACAGTTGATTGGTCGCATCCCACGCTGGAATGCCCTCGCAGAAAACTTGGGCAGTCAGCTTACTGTATAAGAATTGGCGGATTCCATAGATGGCAGTAAGCTGGGCGGGTAACTTGACCCAAGTTTGGTTAAACTCACGTCTCCCGGTGGGACCCCGTAGCGCAGTTGGCTGGAGCGTTGGCTGAACTAAAGCCTTCCCCGTGCTGACGTGGGTTCGAATCCCACCGAGGCCACCGAGTTTTTCACAAGTGGGTCAAAGGAATTATTCAAATCGGCCTGGTAGGAATGTTCTCGAAAGTTTGGGCAGCATGCGTGCGTCAGGGCTTCACGCGTGCTCGGTGCAGCGGCGTACACTGATTGGTGGCCTGGTTTCCCAGCCGGCGTAGCCTGCTTTGGCGTGCGTCATCACGTGCTCTTTTCACCCTCGACTGCGGTTCCCGTCCCCGTAACAGCGGGTGTCAAGGCCGTTTGCTTAGGGTCCATTTGTCACAGTTTCTCTGTAATAGGGGGGCGCTTGGAGTAAATTTGCTATTTTATCAAATGTCAACTGAACTTCTGAAAGCTATTTACAATTCAAAGCGAAATTATTTAGGTAGGGTCGTACGGTTTAATATCATGCAGCCTCTCCTCGGGATATTTCTGGCACGGCAGGATTCCGACACTTGACCAAGTTGCTTTCCAGCTCTCTACCAAGACTACACTCGGTAAAGAATAAGTACTTAAGTATCGCAGTTTTCTTCTTAAGTTCCAATGACCATCTTAATTAAAATATATTTTCTAAAAAAATTTCTTTCATGTATAAATTTGGTAGAAAATTACGTCTGGTTTATATTTTTTAAAGTGAAGAATGGGTATCGTTCGTTTTTCAAACAGTTTCCGATTGTGGAATTTTGTAAGACGGTGCGCGTTCCTCTTTAAAGTATCGTACATTTCCAGGTTTCACATTCATTGCAAAATGTTAGGAACACTTCGTGACCTCTTCCTCGTAACGTAGTTAAATACGTGATTTTCCAAGAACGTAATTAATACAGCATGCAGTTCTGAAACCCTGAATACAATTGAAATTTTTTTTTCAAACCATTCATATCATATTTTTATGCAGTAAGAATTTAAAGAAGGCTTACGTTTTTACCGAAGGGGTGCGTGAGAGAATATTTTCTTGCCTTTTTTCTGCAAAATGTATTTTATGAAGACATTGAAAAGCATTAAGAAAGTTCATACCACTACGGTAGGCATTTTTACGGAGTAAGTTTTCCCAGGCAGTCTTCTTAACGGGACTGACATATCTTGGGAGTATGCTGCAAGACAATTATTTTTAAAATCTTACGTAACAATACTTTTTCGAAACAAAAACACATAAGGGAATTGCAATTAACGTGAACTGAGACAGCAAAAATATTTTACTGGACCCCTGCCAGTTTGCCCCGGTCACGTGGCTCACTCCTGCGCGGCCAAAAATTTTTGTACCGTTGATATGGTGATTGTGGTGGTGGTGGTGGTTTCAGAATTTTCTCACAACTGCACGGTTTTTCCAAGGCCGGTGGTTTTTTGTTTAGGCGAAAAAGTTAAACTGATTATCCGAAAGAGATTTTTTCTTGAAGGAAGTCTGTCGGCTCTTCGTTCGTTCACTTTTTCGGAACTGGCCGATCGAAACCAACAACACCAACAACAGCCGGTGAACAGACCACCAGTCCAGGTGAACTCTAACACACTGGTTTCATTTGTTCTCTTCTGGTGACCTTCAGAAGAATCGTTTTATATTACACTTATTTAATTTTTTTCATCCAAACTCCAGCTGCGAAATGTTCTGATCTTGTCATTGGGTTTCCTGCATTTCATACCAGTCCAGATGAATTCTGACACAAAAATTTTCCCGGTTCCCTTTGCCCCTGTTCTAGTGACCTTCAGAAGAACCGACTTATTTTAAAATTAATTAAAATCATCCATGTAAACTCCAGCTGTGAAAATGTTTCGATCCTATCGTTCGGTTTCCTCCAGTTCCCATTTTTAGTGCAACATTTCAATTCTTGAGTGCCTTCGGTCTCGAAAACGGGCAAACCCTCGTGCCAGACGTACTAATGGTAATAGTGTCTTGTTGCTACGGCTAATATAATAAGTAGTACCATTATAGACAGTAGCAAGGTACATCTTAGTAGGATATATTATACTAATAATATAATAAACATTAGGCATATAACTTTTCCAGCCTTGAAGATGGGCTCGCAGGAGAGTTCGAATCGTCGGATGCATAAATTGGTGGTCCCAGAGATAGACTTTTCGCCTGCTTATATTATATAAGTATTATATAAAACGGTAAAAGTATTAATAGTAGTAGTAGAAGTTGTAGTAGTAGTTGTAGCCATAATGTTGATGATAGTAATATTGGTGGTATACGAACTGATTATTAAGGTTTGCGTATTGTTTTTTTCAAGAGCTAGCCCGTGCGAGGCGGACGGAGGATTGTGTTGAATCTCAGGACTGGTCACTGCAATGGTTCTCATGTCTCCTCATCTCAGTTTCTCCTTACCACTGAAATAGAGAGCGTAAAGTTGATGTTGCGGATGTAGCCCCGCTCCATGACCTGCATGAGGTGCCATTGGCACCAGGTTTTGCAGACAGAAGTCGAGCAATATGTGCCTAGGGTCTCGAGAGAGAGAGAGAGTGTGTGTTGACGTTGCATATGACATACAGGCTCATTATCTGGTCATCAGTTGTGTCCCAACACGTCTCCAAGTGACCTATTCTTGCCGATGCAGGAGGAAGGAGACATTATTGACCATCCTACGGACCCAGGCAATTATATTCTACCTTAACTTTATCTATTCCTTCAACAAGACTGTTTGAACATTGCATTTTCTGAAACCCTTTACTGTCAAGATGCTGGACAAGTTTTATTGCTACGGCTTTGGGAAATATCGGAAGCTTCAAAAGAAAGCCTTGCTGCCTAATGAGGCAGTACTGACACACATTAATGTTTTCAAAATTGCCTAATCATTCAATTTTAAAGTAAAAAAACAGATTTTGTTTTTGGTTTTGAGCACGGACAACCTTCCTAGTAGTATAAACATTTGACTCTAAAAAAGTGGTTGCATTTCAAATACTTTCTCTACTGGCCACATTTTTTTCGGCACTCGTCTGTAGCCAAAATCCGAGGTTTCCATAGCAGTGCTCTGGATGCGGTCCATCACACCAAACAGATCAAAGCTGCGCGACATAATGCCAATTTTTTTGCACGCATAATCGTGCAATTCGGTTTGAAGTCCGAGACTTTTCATTTTAACTCCGACATGGTGAAATTCGACGGCTTTAGCACTAGAAGCGACAGAACGCGAAACGCAAAGCTTGACTGTTACAGTGTTATCGAATGGCTCGGCCCCTCAAAGTGACTGATCCCGTCAGGCATGCCTAATCTCTGTCCTGCAGGTCGAAGTTGCCGGGCGAACATCCTCTTTGCCATGTTTTGATGGACATGTTGGCCTTAACCTTTCTGGCCAATTAAAAAGGAAAGCACTTGGTCCTTAGCCTCTGAAGGTCAGGCTGTTGGCAGATGCAGGAAGCGAAAATGTGCATTTAAATTGAAATTGTAATCTTAATTGTAATAGAAGAACATGCATATGAATATTGCCGGCAAAGGCAAGGGAGACTGGGAATTTCCATTTCTGGCTTATTAGGTGTCATCAGCCAGTTCTACCCAACTCCGGGTGGTGCACCACCCGAGGATCGAACCCGCGACCTGTTGGGCACAAGGCTAACGCTCTACCCACTGCGCCACGAGCTCGTTGTCTTGCCGGTTTTGATCGGGAATATTACCTATGGTAAGTAGGCGCTCACCGATCAGTTACAGGGCTCACTCGTCCCGTTAGGCCTTGGGGATAACTCTCAAGACCCACCAGCAGCCGTAAGGCAGCTTAGGATATAGGCAGAATAACATGACCGACAAAAACAAGGGAGACTGGAATGGCTATTTCTGGTTTATTAACCATCATCAGCCAGCCATACCCAAACCCAGGTGCTGCGGCGCACGAGGCTCGAAATCGCGACCTGTTGGGAACAAGTCTAACGCTCTACCCACTGCGCCACGAGCTCGTTGTCTTGTCCGGTTTTTGAGTGTCGGACTTCTGATTAAAAGGTTGCGGATTCGAACCTCGGGTGGGGCGCCACTTGGGGTTGTATATACCTGGCTGATAACGGCTAATAAGCGAGAAATGGGCATTCCAGTCTCCCTGTCTTTGCCGGCAATATTCATCGGCCTATTCTACTACTGGCCGCTGTGCGGCTACTGGCGCGGCTCGAGAGTGAGCCTCAATGCATAGCGGGACGAGTGAGTTCTGTTTGCGATCGGTGGCATGTTCATTACCGCTAAATTGACCCATCCTTAACTTAACGCTTGATAATCAAAGAATTTGAATTCAAACTCCAGGTCACCCAGCCTGGCGGTTGGGTATGGCTAGCTGACGGGGGTTAATAAGTCAAAAACCATCATCGCAGAATCTCTTGTCTTTGTTGATAGTCCTTTTTGCAGCTTTACGTACATATATGTTTTTTTTGTTTCGATCGTCTATGATTTCCAGACAAGGATTTACGTGGGTAATTGCATCCCTTTATGGCAGTATGAATCCAACCATGGAATACAGCTCGGAGAACTCAAAGAAACTGAATTTAAATCTCTAAAGGCACTTGTGAAAGCGCTGTTTCGCTAGAATTGCTAAATGATTTTATTTTAAACTTGTTGAAATTCCTCCCGTAGAAAACGAATCATACATTTATACGCAGCGTAACAAAGCGGGAAATATATAAGAAAAACGATGGATTGTCTTTGACGTTTCAAGTGCCTCCCGCGGAAGTTTTTCTAGTCACAAAAATGGAAAGGAAATGCATTTACAATCATAACATTATGTAAGCGATACTCACTGTTTATAAGCGGGGCAATTCAATCGTACCGAAAGCCTATTTAGCAGGTAGTCACTTTTTACATAAATTATCACCTTTTATTAAGTAACGCTTGTTTCCTAGCACCGACCTTAAGAAAAGAAGTTTTAATTTCACAGGTCTTCCAACCAGTTTGCACGATGGTTTAGACGGAGACACTGGGAAAAAGTCAGCACAAGGAATGAACTCCACGCTTCCAGGAGGTGCTAAAAAGAAGCCATTCTTCAAAAAGGTAAGGAAATCTGAATTGTGATTGGGCCAAAAAATCAGCCATATGTTAGGCTTTAAGTCATTGATTAGCCTAATCAGGAAGGCATTGCAGTACAACGAATTAAAAATTCCTGCTGCTCACTTCGTTCTTCGGAAATCCATCTAATGCGGATCATTGGCAGTCTAGTCTCCTATTATGAGGCTTGGTGAGCATAAATTGGCGGTATTATTTCGTTTGAATCCGTGTGCGGAAACTTAGTCGCGTGCGGTACGCGTAGACGAGTTTTGTTGCTTTATCAACCACTGTGCCCGCGAACACCACCGAAAGTCTTGACATTGTTTTGTACTCGGAGCCAGGTCTTTGAGGGAGAAGTATGTGTACTAGATGTTGGGAATGTTGGTCTAAACAACTTCATACGCAATTCACTGGTGCTATGCCAAGCACGTTTTATGGTCTGGTTAGCTGGAGTTTTTCTGCACACTGAATTGAACCCTAATGCCTGCGCAGTCCGCTCTCCCAGCATGGCGATCGGTTTTTACAGGAAGGCTTTATCTTTGGATTGAAAATGCCCATAACCAACAAGCAATTGTAAATATTAATTTGTTTTTCCACGGTAACTGATGGAGTTCAAATCTCGAAATGATTTGCCTCCCATGTTTACAAATTCACTTCTAATGAAGTTAAAAACCGAACTTTAAAAGTCTTAAAGTATGAGCAATAGTGGTCAAACCAAGGAAAAATGCAGACGCAAGTTGTGATTTGCAATTTTTGGCCCCTAAAACCTTGTGTATTTTGATTAAATGCTTAGCTGGATTTGAAACATGTCTTTTTTATATGCAAATTTAGGCCAAAATATACGTTACCCCATACTGGAGGAATTTTATATATCAATCGCTATCCTAGACGTCGTTTGCGCAGTTGGGTTTATTTTTCTTTAGAGCGCGAAATAATCGCTTTTCAAATCTGAATTTTAAACGTCGATACAAACGTCTCATTATCTACATCCATTCTGATTGTTCGCGACCTGTTTCTACTGGCTTAAGCCGGTCAAAATTAAATTTTCCAGTGCGGCGAATCTTGCTTGTTGCCCATGACGCATAGAACAAAATCTAAATCCATAAAAAATTTATGAGAATTGTGTTTCCTCTTCTCCATAGCCTAGAGAAATTTATGGGTTTTCCTTACACAGAATGCATACAACATGTAGGTTGGAAGCCTTGAAGTCAAGCATAACGGCAGGTAGAGCTCAAAATTATTCAGTAACGTGGAAACTTTTTTAAAATACCCTTAACTCAAAAATAACATTAAAAGAAGACGTATTTCGCTGCCGAAGTAGCACGAGAAAGAATACTTTTGTGTATGTTTTCTATGAAATATGTTTGAATTAATAAGATCATCGAAATCAATCAGAAAAATACATACTACTTAAGTAGTCATTTTTTTACAGAGTTTAGTCTTTTCGGGTGGTCAGAAAGACGCTCGTTCAAAAGCCGGCATCCTACTGCGACTGGCTGCAAGACTATTAATACGACAACCCTATTTTATTCGAATCCATAACACATTTTAGAATTTTAATTGATCTTTCATAAGATAGGGATATGCCTCATAGGGATATGCCTCGCATATGCCTCACTCACGAGAATCTCGTCACCAAAAATATCATGTATTCATGCTACTCGTAATATGCGAGTACACATTTATGTTTACTCTTTTCGATGAGCCAACAGCTGCTTATTTTCCGCACGCTATTATGTTAACCAATTTTTTTACATTTTCATGATGTACCAGAGGCTTTTTAGCCATACTGTAACCAAGAGGGAGTTCAAAGGCGTTTGCCTATCTTTCCGCTTAATAAACTTGACTTGACTTGACTACTGTAAGTCTAGCACACTCGGTAACATAGACAATTGTCAGAATATACGGTAACAAAGATTTGGGAAGAGCGACTAAGGTGAGGCTGGCGTTTAATACGCGGCCATAATGCACGCCATGCTCGTTAGGGTTATCATTCGTTGCCGGGTTAGTAACTTCACACATTATTTCGTTGGCCGTAGGAGGACCAAAGTATTGGGTTAAATGGCGCCTTTTCCAGCTTTGACTATTGGGACGCTGCAGTAGTTTCAACTCGCCTCAGTCTTACTGTGGTAATGAAAGGTCGCAAAAAGTCGGCCTCATTCTTGCTCCTCTCTAGGGGCCGTAAACATGTGGGTTAGGTCAGCTAGGAATGACATCGCGCATAATGGACGGCGTGACGTAACGACACCGGATCTCGCAAGTCGCACACTTGTCGGGCCAAAAAACTATTATATGACTCTACTTACCCGGCAACGAATGTTAGCCCTAACAAAAACAATGGATAGGGTACGGATTAGGATGGCACTCTCCTTTGCTTCATTTAGCCTAATACCACTGTTCCCGTATTGCTCCCTGACGTATACTTTGTTCACTGAGTTGGATCACAAATTGTGTTCTTTCTGAAGATTTTTATTCAAATTCATAAACTTTTTGACCGAATAATGAATTTATGTGCAGATTCTGCATGCACCAAGGACATTCTCCGGAATGGACTAGGCTGATCAGGAAAATGGCTTAAAATTGATCATCTCACTTTCCCTCATCTTGTTTCATGAATTAGATAACTGTGTGTTGGATCTTTCCTGAGAGTTTCATCGGTTAACACTTCTTTCTGCTCTCACTAGTCGCTCAGTTTTACTTGCCTTCTGCACTCGACTTAAAATTGTGACAAACCTGGCGGTAAGCACATTGTGTTCGTTTGTAATCTGGCCGTTGGCGTTAATGGCACCAGTTCATTCAAAGCTAACAGAGCTCAAAGAGGACCCAGGGTTAGGCGTCCTTCTAGTTACTGGGCTCCACGTTTGCAACTGCGATCATGTGGTCGCCAGACAAACCTGCAGTTGTCCAGCGTGGAGTTGAAGGTTGCAGGGCGGCGCCACTGCCCCGCGTCCTTCGAGCTAGTTTGGAGAAATTATTTTCTTGAAAAGCCATATGCGCCACCCATTGTCCCAGGGTAAAGCCCGATCTTTTTCGCACATTCAAAACCATCCAAGGCCTGCTCCACCACATTGTTATCGCCCCAATGGAAAAAAAACATTGAACAGAAACACGGATTTCCTTTAGACCTCCCTCCATCTCTGGCCCCACCACAAGTCTATTTGCATTAACTGTAAGTGAAGAGGTTTGGTCGGTTTAGTTGCTGGGGTTTTCGCCGGGTAAGAACCAAATGGGCCTGTTTTTTCCCATTGTAACTGATGATAACTTCTAAAAATAAGGCCGTAAACGCGAGCAACTGAAACCACAGTACCTGCATGGTACTCGTCTGCCTTGTCCTTTTCTTTTTATCTAAGAATGCCTCGAAGTTTAGCGTTTTCCACTGCATAGTTAACTATAAAACCGCCTTCTGCAGTCCTAGTTCATTTGTTTATTTTCTTCGTCTCCTTCCCCCACCAAGGGCTTCAGCGGGTCTCCCTATGAACTCGTGCCGAATATCAGACCAGTTGTGGTTGTCGGTCCAGCGCTGAAGGGCTACGAGGTCACGGACATGATGCAGAAGGCTCTCTTCGACGCCCTCAAGAAGGCCTTCGAAGGACGGTGAGTGGAGCCTTCGATCATGCCCGAGCTGTTTTACCGCTTCTAGAAACTGTGTTTAAATGAGCTCAAATTACGCTCAAAAAATTGGTACTAATAACTTATTTCCCCTTCTCATGAGCCGGCAGCTATGCGGGTTCAAAACTGCTCTCCCTATCTTCCCATCCAGAACTCTACTTAAACACTAACCTGCTGTAACTCCATGTAAATAGAACCCGGAAAGTTGCATCGGTACTCAGCCGCGTAATGCCTTTGAATGCACTCTGATAAATGTATTAGCAGTAAATAGGTTTGCCCGTGATAGTTCAACCGGGCAAGCAGCTATCGGAACTTGAAGTCAAGAGATTCAGCAGAGATTCGGCAGACATTATATCTCAAAGTTAAATTGTCTTGGGAGCCCTCATAACACGCTTCATATTCGTTTTCACGTCTACGTAAACCCTCTGATAAGCACTTAGACCAAAGTTTGTCAGACATTTCTGTGAAAGTCTAGAAAGACTCGAATGACCAATCTTGACTTATTAGCCGTCGTTTACTTGTCTTTTCCGAGACCCAGGTGATAGGGCACGGTTGAAGGCACAACTCGTTGTTACGCTTAATTCAAAGGAAGGTAAAGGGTTAGGGTTGGAGTGTTCGTGCTAGCCGGTTAGTCTTATTGTTGGGATTGGATATATTATGAAAGTTAGGTCACGATAATAGGTCTCTCAACTGGTAGCTAACGTAGGGTCACTCAGGAATATTAACTATGTCAAAAGTGCGTGCCAAGATTGGGCCGCAAACCATACTCTTTACGGAAGGAATATATCCTCAAACGCTCAACTGGCATGTATTCTTCAATTTATTTGGACGACTGTACCTCAAAGATGTCTTTTTCTAACCGACCACTGAATGAGCATGTAACAAGGACATGTAGAACGACCGGAGATTTTTAAGTCTGCCAAGATACCCGCATCCTACAACTTCGAGGACTTCGACTGAACTGCCTTGCATGCATCTTCTATCTCCCATTTCAGACTTATAGTCACCCGAGTTAATCATGACCTCTCCCTCTACAAGAGGCTTAACGCTCTGTTGAATATGGACAAGAAAAGTTTGACCGACAGGACGCGAGGTCGCCAATTAATAACTCTACGTAAGTTTCTTGTCTTTCCAAAACAAAACAATCAGTGGCAGAATTTCTCTTTAACTGTGGTAGAAAGGACGATCAGATTCTACAAATTGATAGGATATTAGAGGCTGTAGAGGTCAGGTGAAGTAGATGCCAGCCATTTGGAGTTTGTTTGATTCGAGAAGCCAATAAGTAAATGCGCGTCCATTCCTGTTTGAATATATGCATGCAAAGTGAAATGTATGTCCGATTAAAAAACGGAACCTAAAAAGGGTATTCTGGTCACAACCGCTTGACAAATTGAACAGCCGTCTCGTAGCTCTCTCAGCTACAATCAAGGATATTAAGTACCTGCGCCGAGCGATGAAACAGAGTGGTTAAGAAGCCAGAAATTGCCATTTCAGTCTCTATGTCAGCGGAGAAGTATTGCCGGCAAAGACAAGGGAGATTGGAATCGCCATTTTGAGCCACGAGTGGAGCACAACCTGGGCTTCGGTATGACTGGCTGATGATGGCGAATAAACCAGAAATGACCATTTCAGTCTCACTTCTCTTTGTTGGCAATATTCCGCTGCCCATTCGATTACTAGCCCATGTGCGGTTGCCGGTGGGGCTGGAGAGTGAGCCCCAAGGCAGTACGGAACGAGTGAGTTCCGTTAGCAATCAGTGAGCGTTCATTAACGAAAGTCTATTCTATGTTTGTCGTGTTTATTCTTGTATACATTCCTGGTCGTTATGCGACTGCATGTAGGGACTCTAGATTGAGCACAAAAACACAACGGTTGAGCATGTTCCGTAACCCGATCAATTAAGATGCCTTTCTCTGCCCATCAATTAACACATATTCACAAAAATATATGCCCAAAATGATCTTATTTCTTTCTCTTGTGAAGGCAGTCCAGTTTGCTGTCACCCCTCTTGGGAATGTGCAGTCTTTTAGCCTTCATTGCGCCGTACGTAATTTTTAACGCACTATTAATGCTTTACTGCTGCTTTAGACAGTAGTAAGAATTTCGAAGTAAATTTCAAGTTTTGTTGGTGCACCTCGAATATCTTGAATATACCCCGCTATTCATAAGTCTCCACCTCCGTATATTGCGCAGGCTAATTTAGCTCATTTATTTGTATGAGCATTTTATTTACTGGATTTAATTCGCTGATTAATGTTCTTTATTCGAGGAGAAGCAGACGCGATCACTGGAACAAGAGCTTTATTACATTCTCACTCGAATCCAGCATCAGAGACTGCCCAAGTTTTGCAGTATTTATAGGATGTAGTTGCTAGACTACTGCATGCCTATCACAATAAGCAGTTCCCGTGTGTATCGCAGATAATTATTTGATGATGATTATGACCGACCAGATGTTGCAGTATGCAGTTGCCATGCCATTGCTGTGCGCCATTGTGCTTTTCAAGATTATGGGTTCCCACGTTCATCGCACGTGGTTGCATATGGTACGACGATGGCCTACAGTCGAATGGTTGATGGCCGAATTTCGTCATCCATGTGAATTTTCGGGAAATTTTGGCTCGTCGTCATTGGCACCAGGAACAGTGGTCATCTACACGTTCTCTGCATATCTAACTCCTTTGCAAAGACGACGTATCAGCACCGAAAAGGCATGCATTTGCGCTTGTTGGGTGATTGAGGGCTGGAAAACCATGACTCTAGCATTTCGCGAAAATTTCGGCTTCATCAAACTTGAATGTGTGGCCGAGTCCTGTCGAATGAACCGCGACTGGGAAGCTGGCGTCGTTCCTCCTCACTGCTGCTGCGTGCTCGGCCATCCGCGTCAGCAGTATTCTTTCAGTTTCGTTGATATATTTGCTGCACCAGACCGCGCAAACGAACCCAGATATTTCTTGCCGCGGCAGTGGGTCTTTCGGCCTCATGATCTGGCGCCTTTTGTTTGCCTCCAGTCTGTGTGCAACTCCAATGCCTAGGTGTATGAGAAGGCGGCTGACAGCTTCCGAGACATTCTTCATGTGCGGGAGAGCTGGCAAAAATTTTGGGCCAGTAGGATTTTATCTTTCACCTTGTTTGCGTAGGCACTGGTGGACGAAGTTGCGTGGGTAGCCATTCACTCTAAACACCCGTCGAAGATATTGTACTCAGGCAACCTTGTCTTCCGGTTCACTGAAGTGTGTCTCAACACGCAACTGCGTTTGTGTCTCATTGGGTGATGGCTTTTGAAGTTCAGAACTTGCATCGTATGTTTCACTTTCCTGAATACTTTGGTTCTTAGGCAACCACAAACTTTGCGGCAGACGAGAACATCAAGAACCGGTGTTCTTTGAATTACAGCACCTGATCCCGTTTAATGATGACGAAGGTGTCATCCACGTACCGGGCCCAGAATTTAGGTCTGTAGTGTTGGAAAACCAGTGACTCACATCGTTGAAGGATGGCCTCAGCTATGCGTCCCGAAATATGCGACCCCATTGGCGTGCCTTTGACCTGCTTGTAGATTGTTCCGTCAAACTCGCTCTGCGTCTTAAGATAGACCTTCAGGCATTTGAGGATTTGGGTGCGTCCAAGGCGATTCTCCGTTTCATCGTATTTGTCTCGTAGGCGTACTTCGATAGTCTCGATTGACCGGTTCTGTTGCATAGAAGTAAAAAGGGACGTGACATCAAAAGATACCATGATGTCGCTTAGCAGGAGGCTTACCCCTTTAAGTTGCTGCAAGAAATGTGTCCACGAACTGACGGTAGTTTCTGAATAAACAGTCAAGAATTGGTGACGCCGAAACAGCCACTTTGCCATTCGCTAATTTGGAGTACCGTTGAGTGCTACAATGGGTCGGAAAGGAATTCCTTCTTTGTGCACTTTAAGAAGGCCATAAAATCGGGCCAAGGCCGCATAATGGGCTTTCATCATGCGTCGGTCAACCTGCCCCCCCCCCCAGTTTTTCAAAGCCAACAACGTCGCATTGATCTCAGGTGTCAGCGTTTTGTGGGGTTGGCTACACAAGGGGCAGAGGACAGCAGGCGGGTTGCCCTGTCCAAAACAACCGTGGATGGCCCGTTGTCCGCAGGCACGTTACCGAGGTCCTTGCCCGTCTTAAGTTCCCTTAGTACAACATGTTTGACCTTGGATAGCACTTCGTGTGGCCTGTGAGCCAGGAGAAGTGACGGCGCTTGGTGTCGGATAGGGCCATTTGTCTCATCCGTCGCTTGCGTCTGACTGATGATAAATTCTACGGCTGCAATCATTTTAACAGGTTTGGAATCTGTTGTGTTGAATGAGGCTTCCTGCCGTTACACCTGCATGTGATCCTTCGTCAGCTCCTTTGACGAAAGATTTTGCACAAATTTGTCGTTTTTAAGCGACGTTGGATTAGCAGCTTTCTGAATTTGTTCTCCAGTGCTATGTCATGTATCTCTCTCTCTCTGTTCACGGAATCGTTCGGTCACTCTCTGCAGGAGCAGATCTCTACCGTTCTCGCCTATGAACTCACAGCATTTCGTCTTGACCAATCATCTGCTGATACTTGCGAAGCCTTGCGTAGCAAGCCTGAAGGAGCCCTCGGATCATCCTTCTTCATTCGTTATGATTGCGCTTCGGTTACGAGATGCACTCACCCGGTGTGCTCTGGGCTCACACTAGAGCCAGCTAGCAGCCACAGAGAGGCTATTGATATAGTGAGAGAGGCAGCATGACACCAACGGAAAGGGTAAAGGAGATTAGAATGCCCATTTCTGGCTTATTAGTCGTCATCAGCCAGCCATACCCACCCCAAGAGGGGCTTCACCCGAGACTAGAATCCACGATCTGTCGATTAGAAGTATAACACTCTAAACCATCGGGCCATGGACTCGTTGTCTTGTCGATTTCGATCAGAATTATCAGCAATGGTAGATGACACTCACCGATGGCTTTCTTACTCGTCCCGTCGTGCCTTGAAGTTCAAACTACAACCCCATCAGAAGTCGCACACTTGCTAGGGATGCAGGCAGAAAAGCTGATCTAGGACAGCCAATAAGTGAGAAAGGACCGTTTCAGTCTCGCTGGTCTTTTTCGGTTATGTCTTTCTGTATAGTGGCTGCTGACCGGCCTTGAGAGTGAGCCCCAAGGCACAGCGAGACGAGTGTGTTCCATAACTTGATAAGTGACCGTCCATATATCATGGTTAATATATATAAATATATATATATATATATATATATGTTTGTCAGCATTACTTTTATTTCCATCTATCTTTGTATCATTCATTCCTCCCCTTTGCTCGTGACCTGGTTGTCTCCACCTCCGATAATATCAGTGGAAGTGCAACGCGAGATAGAACGCATCTTTGACCTTGCCTCGGGCCAGCAGCTTGTTGTTCTCGATTGCGATACAATCAACCATCCCAACCAGATCGCCAAGTCCTGTCTGGCACCCATCATCGTGTATATAAAAATCTCCAGCATTCGCGTTCTCCAACGCCTCATCAAAAACCGCGGTCAGGCACAAAAGAGCAGCACTAACGTTCAGACGGCCGCTTCCGAAAGACTCCTTCAAGCTTTGCCTGTATGTGTTCTTTTAAGATTCTTATAACCGGCTTGTCTACGGAAAAAAACTAAGTAACAAGACTTTTTATGCTTCAATTTCTGAAATTACTATCTTAGTTATAATCTGCAGTTCATATACCAGAAACCGCATAGAGCATTCTGGGGGGGCCCAGTAAGGAAGCAGAAACATCAGCCAAAGACGTGTCTGGCGATCAGTACAGTATTACAACTTAACCTGTTCGAGCCTCGGGTGCTGCAATACCTGAGATTTGGAATGGCTAGCTGATGACTGCTTATAAACCAGAAAAACATTCACGTCTCCCTTGTCTCTGTTTATCATGTTATTCTGCTATATCACTGGCCACCTTGCGGCTGTTGGCGGAGCTTGAGAATGAGCCCCAAGGCACAACTGTTCGAGTGAGTCTTGTAACTGATCAGTGAACGCCTATTTACTATATATATATATATATATATATATATATATATATGATAGTGTGTTGCTCACCGATCTGCTAAAGGAAAATGTATGTTCCGTTGTGCCATGGAGCTCAGACTAGAGCTCTCGGAGGCGGTCGCATAGCGACGTGTAGCATATGATGAAATGGAACCGAAAAAACAAGGGAGACCGCAATGGCCGTTTCTGGCTTATTAGCCATCATCAGCCAGTCAGACATGTGTCTGGGCTTTTAGCTAGTACCTATGTCGGAAGTACAGTAAAATGTCTTTGCCATATAAGATTCATACTACTTGTAGTACTACTTGTTTGTAGAATGGGCATTACGTGGTTATTCCACAGTGGTTGATTGTCTTCGACCCAAATGTTCATTGAACTTTCGGGTCGGAATCTAAAAAGTCATGTCCGAATCATCTGACTCCACGTCCTGCACTTAATAATTTCAGAAAGTAATTCCTTGATTATGCTCTGGAGTCCATATACCAGAAACCGCATAGAGAACGCTGGGGGAACCACTGAGGAGCCGAACCCCTCGTTGCTGCGTCACGCAGCAGCAGAAACATAGGCGAAACACGTGTCTTGGCTTTTAGCTAGTACCTATGTCGGAAGTACCGTATAATATCTGTGCCATATATATAAATATATATATATATATAAATATATATATATATATATATATATATATATATGAACACTCAGTCGCTTGAGCACCTAATCATTAGAATAGTCATTTGCTGGGGGTGATCAGCCACAGGACACGGCAAGTGAACCCAACTCGTCTTCTGGTAGTCACCGGCCAAGTTCTTCGGCTGCGTTCTCCTCTTGAGATGAAGATTTTTAAGTTCCAATTCGACGATACAAACTAACTGAGGTGAAGGGATTAAGCCTTAGTGACTGGAGCTTTCCTGTCCCCCCACCGCTCCCCAAAATGTTAACGTTCTGCGTGTATGTTTCTTTAAATTTAGGAGAGCTTTGATGTCATTCTGGAACAAAACACACTGGACAGTGCAACAGACGCGCTTCGTGAGTACCTTGAAGCTTACTGGCTGGCCGTAAACTCATGTGGAGATCTCTCGAAGGCGGAGAAGATCCTCGGCGCAGCTATGGGTACACATGCCAGATCACAGAACGATCCGAAAATTTTTCTACCGATGGTACCAGGACGCCCAGGTCTAAACATTGTGACACAGGTAATGTGACCTTATGTGACGTTTCCTGCGCTTCCAAATGTTAGCTCACGCTTTAGGTTTTCAAGCAGGAACGGGGTGACTTGTAAGGCTGTGAGTTGACTTCCTCATGCTACGACCTACAGAAAATCGGTTTCTAGCAGATGAGCCTTCATATGAAAATTTTAAAAAAAGGCTGTAACAACCCCTTCCCCTAAAATGGTAATCAAATACTGAAATCTTACAGGAGCAGTATGATTAGAGGTTATTTGCACGGGTGAATAAAAATTCACAAAAATACCTCTTAAATTAAAAAAATACAAAACAACGCACAACAGTAAATATCTTATTTCATTGAATCGAAACTCAATAACGCTAGATGTAGGCTAAGCGAAATGCACAAGACAAGCGAATAACTAGGAATGATCTAGCAAAAAAACAAAATTTATTACAATAATATACAAGTGTCCAGGTCTTTGAATAAAAACAAAAGAAAATACGAATTGAAAATATGCAAACAAACCGTAAAGAAAACTGAGCTACCCAATTAAAATAAGTAGTTACAGTGTCTGCGAAAATATAAGAATAGGATAGTTATACCGAAAACTGCTTTGCACATAAAAGCGCAGTTAGCAAACTATGCACGTCTCCAGCAGTGTGCTGTGAGTGTACATCGGTGTTCGGCATCAGTTAGGCTAATGACTCCACCAAATTCGTGTTTTGGCTTACTGAGTCTATAACATGCGCGAACTAAAGAGTCGTTGATATACTTCTCAATGATACAAATATCCTTGCGACGTCCCTAAGCTGCGTAGCAGAGAAAACTTGGTGTGAATAAGAGGCAAATAAAAGGAGTAGACATTAAAATCTTTGGGTAAACCCAGAACCACTCTCATACAATGGCTGACCTGTGACAAACTGACGGGGGATTATCAGCAAATGTCCTGTTACTGTTGGCCGGGAACTGTAAAGGGGCCAGCCGCAGTTTAAGTTGTACTTTTTGAGCAAAATAAAAGTATAAGCAGTTAGAACACTAACAGTTTGATTTAAGTTTCCTACCGATAACTATCGAGCAATAATTAAAGCTTAACTACAGCACATTTCATTTCATTTAATCCCCTGATTAGGCAAGACGAAAAGATCACAATATGCGACCCTCACGGAAAGCGGCTGCATTCCTTCCTATAATAAATCCGACACGTTTGACTTATCCGCGAAGCGCTTAGAGTCGTAGGTTTGAATTTCGAAAGACTTACTAGGCGACTGCATCGTAAGGTCGCAATATGCGACCCTCACGGAAAGCGGGTGCATTCCTTCCTATAATAAATCCGACACGTTTGAATTATCCGCGATGCGCTAAGAGTCGTAGGTTGGAATTTCGAAAAATTACAAGGCGACTGCATGGTAAGATAGCAATATGCGACTAAACTTGGGGAACAAAGGATACGTCAGGGTCTAATACACGAACGTATTGTGCTCGTTAGGGTAATGAGCCAGGCGCTATTTTTGTTGACCGAAGGAGGAACGAATTATCAGATTAAATGGCAACCGGATTAGGACGCCGCAGTAGTTTCGCACCGTGTCAGTTTTACTGTGACAATGAAGGATCGCTCATAGCCAGCCTCGTTCTTGCTCCTGTCCAGGAACCGAAAAAGTGGGTCAGGTCAGCTGGAAATGACCTTGCGCATACCGAATCTCGCAAACTGCACGCATCGACGGAATAACCCCTGTGAACCCTACTAACCCGGCAACTTATGTAAAACTTAACGAAAATAATGTATTTGGGTCTGCCTATCTCCGTTTCTTCCTGTAGCTCCATCCATAAAACCACCGGTCTCGTGTTACTCCCTGACGTATACTTTATTCTCCGAAATGGATCGCATATTGTAATCATGCCGGCAAGAACTCCATGGGTGCTTGGTTCGGCAAACGTGCGAAAATTATTTGAGTTTAATATCCAAAACAAGGTAGACAAATAATTCACGGTTTTGACTGAAAGGGATCGATGGACGAGTCCATAATTTAAGGTCAAAAGACTGACGATTCGGCGAAGAAGTATGCGCCCTAACCACGTAAATTGACGGAAAGGATCTGACGAAACTCAGAAGGGAGCATTCCGTTTTTGCAATCTCAGGTGCAGTTGTTTGCCTTTAAACCACAAAACACAAAACCCATGATTTTCAGGTATTTTTTTACTGGGCACGAACACGACTGTAAAAATTTTCATTCTTGATACGCTATTTAGATATATATTTAGTTATATAAAATTGAGTGAGATCTGTCTGACCGTACTCATTTTACACCTACCATTCCTAGTTTGTCTGGAAGGTCATGAAGATTGGAGTCGATGTAAAGCTATTTTTTTGGTCTACGCGTACTACACACGGTCTGATAACAACACTCCATATGTACCCGGCTATATAAGAAATGAGACAGTCTGCTCCTCCTTCTACAAGGGAACTGGCGGACTTCCAGTACGTGGCTCTTTGCGTGTATTGAAGGTTAAAACCATGCATTATTGTTCACAGAGCTCATTCGTGCCAGGCTGATTGAGAATGAGATTAACGGCGGTAGAGGACTCATAGAAATCAGAGACCACGTTAAGAACGGGCCATTGGAGCCTGACCCGCGTCACAAGGCTGGGCGAGTTCTCGCACAAGTTGGCGCGAGCTCGCCAGAGCACACAAGAGCCACGACTCAATCGCGTGCGTCTTATTACCCCGCGGAATACGCTTATATTTCGTTGTGAGGACGGGCAGATCGTCATTGGCCTCGCACAACCTGATCGAGCTTGTAGGCAGATTCCTGAGGAGCGTTCGCATAGACAATAACGTCTACAATACTTTTCTTGTGATTTTAAGGGTAGGCATACTTAAAGGATTAGTGACAGTCAGCTGCTTGATGTTGCATTATGCCGTTTAACAGAATCGAAGCAATGGTTTCAGAATTTGAGATACGGCTGCCCAAGGCGAATAGAACACCGCTTCGCTTGTTTGTTGCTTGTGGTGGAACTCAAGCAGTCTTGCTACTACTTCACACGTTTTTCATGAGAAGAGATGCCTTGTATGTCCGCCTAAACAGAACGATGGAAATGGACCTGCCCAGCCCGCTTAAAACAAGTGGCCGTACAGTAAATTATCGGAAGGGTAAATAAAACCGTGTCTTAAGGTTAATACTTACCCTAGCATACGACTAAACTGGCACCTTAATCTTAATCATAGCCCTAAACAGTTAACACGACAAAGACCTTAACCATTAGCAAAATCATGACGCTAAACCAAACACTGACCTTCACCTCAAACTTGGACTGAACCCTAACCTTAATCCTAAACCTAATTTCTCCGGAATCAGGCGCAAAACCACACGTATTGTAGGCTGTTTCTATTCCAGTGTCCTGTTTGGGCGGCCACACACATTTTGTGTTTTTAACAATGCGCTGCGCTAATATTTCTTTGAACAGACTGTGAAGTCCTGCTCAGGAGTCAGAACTGTTCTTTTCTGGAGTATAGGAATGTTGTTGAAGTACGTTCAGTAGGCGTAGGTTACAAGATAATGTGTTTTGGTGTTTTCCTGCGTTCGCTTTCACAGCCCTCCCTGGCAGTCGGATTTACCGTGACCGAACTCAGTACCCTGGCTGGCGACCGTCAAGCTGGCGTCCTGGGCGTCGGTGCCGAAGGAGGAGAAGGCAGTTCGGCCGACATGGGCATTGAGACACTCACACATGCTGCGGGTGCTCGTGAGGGAACCGAGGAAGACGCAGCTGTTTCAGTGGCTGATTCCGACCAGCAGCAGGATTCGGACGACGGAGACGCTGGTGGCAGTGGAGCAAAGACTGGCACCCATTCTCGAAAGCGCCCGGAATACGAAGCTGCAGTAGCCTCTGACCGACTCGCTGGGGCAGAAACTGGCGCCGGTGGCATTCACGGTATTCTCAAGGGCCCGTGTTCACATAATCTGAGTCCGGACAAAGCTCACGCACTGGCGGTCGCAGAGGCCGCCGTGAAGAATATGCGAGGCAAGACGCGCGTTGAGGTTCCTTTAGTTACCGTGGGACTGCACCAGTCTACGCAGGCAGCACACAGCGAGCCCGGTGGTACGCCAAAATGTGAGTCGCGTGGAATCCACATTTTTCTTTTGAGACCGTAAATGGAGAGACCAAAAATGAAAGGAGAGGTTGAGCATCAATTTTATCTTAACGATACAGGCTAAAATGCAAGACCCAGGAAGTATGTGGAAAGCATTAGGCACGATCGTTGCGACAAGATTTTTACTCATCCGATTTTTCGGATTTACACACAAACCCATCATCAGCGACCTCATCAGATACCGGTAATTCATACACAGGGAATTGCAGTGGCTGTGCTTCTGCACACCAATGACAAGTAACGGCTGCCCCTTCATCAGGGATGGTTGCTCTTTCGTACGATGATTGCTTGAAAACCGGCTTTCGAGTTGTTAACCGCTGGCATTGCATTAGCCGTGTTGGATATTGGTGTGATGATTGGCCATCTGGCTCACTGGCACTGGCGTTCGACGAGACCCGGCAAAAAATTCAAATTCAACGCGGACAAGATTCTCGCGAGAGCTGATATTCACGTGAAAAGCGTTCTATTTAAGCCAGGGTGCACGGACCCCCAGTCTTGTAACCAGTGCAGTGACCTCCTCAACCCATATGCAGTGCTGAGACTCACCTTAGGCAAAACAATCAACCACTCAGGCAGCGCGCAGTTGAACACTGTTTTCAGTGCTAGTTTCAAATTAGATCTTGCGTAGGAACTATTCCAAATAAACTCCGTAGAAACCAAATTCAAAAGATATGACAATTCTGCCCGAAGACGAAGAAGAAGGAAATCTATGTGCTTGGCCTGGACACTGCAGTCAGCTTCAGAAACATACCTCTGGGATTTACCATTTTCGCTTTTACCTCCTTAGCTTCTAATGCACTAACCCCGTGGTCACCTTGCAAATGCGCGTCTGCATGCGTGCCATTCACAGCGGTTTCTGTGTTTTTCTCCTCTGTTTTTTTTTTGAAGTCTGCATCCTCTTAAGTCGCCACGGAAAAGCTCCAGCCTTTAATGAACGGAGCAGCGCTAGTATCGGGCAGAACCAGGCACTGTTGACATATACCTTACATGTGTCATAATTAGTTACTGAAGCAAATTAAGTAACCACATGTATTTAAAAATATAATATTTGACAAGGAAAATGTGGGCAGAATAAAAGAAAGGGAACAAATTTGGGTTCAATATGAGGGACAGCTGGTTCAGTATCCTGACTTTTTGACATATTTCTGCGTTCAACATCAGATTGTGAAAAGATTCCATTTTTGCCGTCTACTTTTTTGAGGCAGTCTAGTTCGCCAAGTTACCGGACACTCAGGAGTGGCCACCCGCCGGCGTATAGCGTCATTATCAGTCCCTCTCGCTGCTAGACGGAAATAGTTCAGTAACAGAGGTGACAGGTGTTCCATTCGCCGATACCAAAGTCCATCAGCAGTCTGTAATGCCAGATAAGTTGGCCGGATCTTAAATCGCTTTCTTTTTGTTTATCTTAATCGGTTTGCGTGATAGGAATCATCGCTTCGTACCGCGAAAAAGTACATAAAATTAAAATGGCCGAGGCACGATTTCGAGCTAAGTGGTGCTCTCTGTCTCGTGTTAGTTTTGTGGAAATTCATGTTGTTGGAACTGTCTACATTCCCCGATGAGTCCACCTCACAGAAAAGTACATGCGCGCGTCTCCCATGCTGCCTGCCGTGAACGTGCGCTCGCGTATTGGCTGCGGCCACAGTACTCCCATCGGATCTCATTGGTCAGCGTGCCCGAGAAGTCGTTCGGTTCCTCTAGAACTTTCTCTTTAAGTGGATTGGACAGAATATAGCCAATCTCAATGAGATGCTATAAAGACACGCAGTTTTTCAGTGAGAAAGACTTGCCGTTTTGAATACACTGTCAATCAGTATGTTTGAGCGGCCTGTAAACATACAGCATTAGGAAAAATATTTCCCAAATCTTTAAGTTTCCTCGCTTACAGACATTTTTTACGCTTACCGAATTTGCCGCTTTTCTAAAAAAATGGTATTTCCAAACAACGTAATATTAATTTTACTATCCTTTTATGTTTTAAATTCAGTTAAAGCTGTTCATTATTATTTGTTCCAGTTTGCAAGTAATTATCAATCTTTCATAAACTTTGGCGTTTCGCATGCAATAGGTTGCCCAGTGTACGCTTCGTGGACGATTTCTAAGTTCCTAACTTTATTATTAGTAGTATTATTAAACACATTACAGATTACCAGAGCCGATCGACGCTTCAGGCCAAACAACGTCAGGAGGAGTTGGAAGCGGCCCGCAAGAAGGCTGAGGAAGCAGCAGCCAAGGCGGCTGAAGCTCGAGCTGCCAGTGAGGCTCAACGACAAGAGCGACGTCGCCTGAGACGTCTCCAGTTGGAACAGCTGCATCATCATCAACAACAACAACAACCAAACGTCAAATTCGGCGTCAGTCGCGTCGCCTCCGATGATCAACCGGGAGGCCCCGTGCTAAACAGACATCGCACGCTCCTCTCCACTGACGATTCGCACCCGGGTAGCAACCTACGTAGAAATACTTCCAGTGTTGCCGCGTCGCCCGACATCCGACGCAGCCGCCCGCGCATTGCTATTATTGAAAACAGTGGAAACCCCGCCTGAGACCCGCATGAAACTGACACTATTTATCCCTTACTCTGACTGCCGTGACCTGGATCAAATCGCTTTCATCGTTGCGGAACCTGCCACATGAAGTTTCGTCTTCACGCCCTCCGTAACATCACTCATGATAGTTTCTTTTAACAGTGTTCGGCTGTATTATAGATTATGTGTGCAGGCATACAGAGAGAGAGAGAGATTCATTGCTATTATTGATCAAGGCATGCATTTACTTGCAGAAGATACATAATATGCTTTCATTGAATTGTTTGACTAGTGGGAGAGGGCTTTTCAGATGTCTGTTGGCTTTGATGGCCCTGAGTGCGATTTCTTGCTCGGGTCACTTGCGAGAGGTAGTAATGGATACACAGGTTGGGACACAGTTGGTACACCTTCACATCTAGCTGAATTGCATGTTTAGGCCGCTGGGACCTACGTGGTTGGCCCGGTTATGGCAACGGGCGTTAATAGTGCCTGGCGGAGTGCTGCTCCTCTACGTTGCAAATACACCTGTTTAGACACAACGCAACCAGTGTCTCTAGAATCGATCGGGCTCAGCCAGATCCGAAGAAGAGCCTCAACCTTGGCAGAGTGAAAGGCTGCCTCGATACGAACGAAGAAACGTTTGCGTGTACGTTGCCAAAAGTCGAGGAGGGAAATAAACAACTCCACTAAGAGGGCAGCAATGTAGCCAACTTGACGGACGCTATCACCGATCCCAGATCACTGATATCAGGACAAGACAGGATTCACGCAAGCAATAATACAATAGTTCGGACGTAGTAGTCTGGCGATGCCCACCATGTGCTGCATAGAAGGGTGGTGCGGGTTTGTTGTCTTGCACGGGGATTAGTTTTGAGTGATAGAAGCCTTGTGTTGCTACTACCGCACTCTCTCTTCCCTCACCCGTCAGTACCCCGGCGTCGAGCCAGAGAGCCAGGAGTCGAGGTCAGGCGCGGGTGGCTGGTGCGACCACACCTGACCGTGCCGTGATGCCTGAATCAGATCCCAAGCAGGGGGATAGAACCATAAATGGCAAGAGTGGCTGGTGCGGCGTGAGCCTGTACATGCACGTTCCACCTTCCATGTTCAGCTCATCCTGGATAACGCCTGCCGTACCCTGATATGGCCCCCGTTTTGGTCCAGCTCATCCGGCACCCAACCTGTTTTAGGAGCACGCAAGAAATAATAATTGAATGTCAAATGACCTGAGCACCCAACACATGCTAGGCGCGATAGCCAGAGCGGAGCGTTTATGTTCAGTAAAAGAAACAGTGCAGTTAAAGAAGGGTAGCAGTTAGCTAACGGCAAGATTGTATGACACCTCGGCACAACTTCTTCCAGTAAAGGTTTGCACGATTGTCGCCTTTAAGTGGATTTTAGTTCCGTTAAACTCGAGGGTCAGGTTCAGTTAAAGGTGTTACCTTCCGTAATTCTGTCTACGGCTGTGGAATTTTATGTCGTATAGGCTCCGGAAGCCACAACCACGTAAAATGACGAGTGGACGCGTGAACTGCCTCAAGAAACCCCTACATTAAATTAATCAATTACCCTAGCAACCAACCTTATGGTTATCGTTTCAGTAAATTACAACACACGCTTTTTACTATCAGATCTCGGATCTGAAAGCTGGCGGAACTATGATTTTTCCAATCTGACATGGTCCCATAGCATAAGGTTTGTAGCTCCAAAGCAAAACGGAACGAATACATTCTGATTAGTTGTTTTTTTTAGGTCGGGTGGATAAAAAGTGACAATCGGTACTGCACAACTTTACGAAAAGAAAATTTCATTGGTGAAGTGCCACTCACCTGTCAGGGTACGAAACGTTCTTGTCTCGTTGTGCCTTAGGGCTCAATCTAACGCTCTCGCAGGTAGTCGCATAGCGACTAGTAACATACATATGATGCAATACCGACAAAGACAAGGGAGACCGCAACGGTCATTTGTAGTACAGACAAAGACAGGTACTACATCATATGTATGTTACTAGTCACTATGCGACTACCTGCGAAGGCTTTAAATTGAGCCCAAAGGCACAACGAGACAAGCATGTTCCATAACTTAATCGGTGAGTGCCACTTCATCATTGATATTCCCGTTCACAACCGACAGGACAACAAGCCCGTGGCTCATTGGTAAAGCGTTAGACTCAATAACCAAAGGTCGTGGGTTAGAATCCCAGATGGACCACACTTGGGATTGGGTATAACTGGCTGATGACAGCTAAAAAGCCAGAAATGGCCATTCCGGTTTCTTTTGTATTTGTCCATACTACATCATGCGCAAATTTAATCTTTCCGCGACTATTGCCTAGACTTACCAATATGGTATCAAGAGGGTGCCCACATCATATGAAGTGCACAAATCAGAAAGGTGGGGTATCATATTTCCTAAGATTTAAACCAGTTTGATATGATCTATTTAGACAAGTGATCATTTTTTATAGACAACCCACCCGAAAAGTGACACATTTAAATATGAAACATTGATTTTTCCTACACATGAAGGGACCACACAGGCCTTAATGCTACCGATACGAGTCCACGTTAATAATAACAATGGTGGCAAAAACCAGTGATACATTTGTAAGAACAACAATCTGAGCAAAGGATAATGGCAACTGAACTGAAAGCGTGCCGATCCAAAAGGATTTCGCCTCGCACGTCAAGCGCTAAATCTACAGGCACGATTACAGATTGATAATGACATTCTGAATGTAAGATGGTGATAACTCGTCGGATAGCTTGCCAACCCAAAACCATTTTGACAATTGGTCAGGATTTATGGCACGCGAACGCGTATGATAACGCTAGTCACCAGGGTGGCAATGGTGTAAATGGCAAGCCGAAAAGAAGATGGCTGTGATTAGACGTAACCATTAAATGATAAACATACATAATGCAATCTACTGAAACGACATAAGTAGCAACCAAGCATACATATGGACCAAAGGTGGCTGTGTAACGAACCACAGTTCCGACAGAATTGTTTGAATGGACGAGTAGCACTTTTCGCGCGGATCCCGAAAGGGGATGGAGTGATGGAATGTCGGTGAAGATGCCGGTGCCCCCTTCCACTCTCGAACGCTGACCCCCATCCCCACGAGTACCGTCGCAGCTCATCATATCGCTACCCTCCGTTCAATGTCAGCATCCCCTCGTCCCGACCCTGCAGTTGCCCACAGCGTTGCACTCCCCACCGGTTATCAAACAGACATGACGTAATTCCCCCACTCCAAAAGGGATATCGCATCATGTAACGCTCCCTTCTTTATTTTCTATTGTGCCCTTTCATACCTTTTATATCCTTCTTAATAGTAGAATCCATTTCCAACATTTCTGCCGTTCCTTCTAATGACTGTTGCGTTTGAGTGATCGGCATGGTGCTTAGAGACCATGTTCAATACGCGCATCGTCTAATAACGACTACAGGTGCGTTACTCGCCCGTGTGTGTGTGTAAACCTCGAAGTCTTCGGCCGCTACAGCTGGAGAGGAGGAACATTCTGCTCAAACGCCGGATGCAAAACTGCTCCCATGTTTAACGCTCAGTTGCCCCTCTAGAAGGGTTGAACGCCGAATATCACTCTGACGGAGGTCAATTCAGGCTACTATTTTTAGATTATTATCGGGCCAAACAGCCTTGGTGCGAACTTTGCTTGCCACTGGAAAAGCAGACCGCCATCCACCGCTTGCGAGTTCAGTATTTCTAGGCCTCCGTCGATAGTTGACTCTTCTATCTGCATACACATTACAAAATTTCGGCTAACGATGCAGAAAGTAGCACATCTGCTACCCGTATAACACAGGCGCTGGGCTGCCGTGGGTGACTGCACAAACTACGCTCTGGGCTGCACTGATAGGGGAGTAGTAAATAGCGTCGGTCCTTTGAAGAGCTGGATTTTTATGTACCAAATAAAGCTGCCTCGGTGCAGACTCTTTCTGACAAAGACTGTCTGCTGACAGGTGGTTTTTGAATATTTTGACGGCAAGACCAGCTTACAATCCTCCATCCGAAAGGCTCCATTAAAACTGAATTTTGCACTACGTATGTTCACTATGCACACGCGTCCTTCAGTAGAGAATTGTGCAACTTCTATAGTAGAGAACCGAATACATGCAAAGTTCCGAAATTAACGAAAGGTTAATAAGCACTCGTAAACTCGCATCAACACCTGTACCAGCTATAGTATACAAAAGGTATCTTATCGCATGCTTCCAATTTAACGCAGGTGCTTCTGCAGTCTATCTACACAGTATAGTGTACGTATTTTGGTAGCGATCTTCATTTTACAGATAGAAGCGAGGAGACGAGTTCCAGGACGTAGTCGCGAAGAAAGAGATACGATCACTGGAGCAAGAGCTTTATAAGCATGACGTTTCGGATTCTCACTCGAATCCATCAGCAGAGGCTGATAAAGGTATTAGATTGCCCAGGTTTTGCAGCATTTGTAGGATGGAGTTGCTAGCTCCCTACATGCCTTTCACAATTGGCAGTTCCTGTAGATATTTGCAGGTGGTGTGATAGTTGTCTGACCGACCAGATGTTACAGTATGCAGTTGTCATGCGGTTGCTATGCCCCAGCGTGTTTGTAAAGAGGATCGGTTTCCACGCTTATCGCACGTGATTGCATGTGGGGTGATGATGGGCCACAGTCGAGTTGCTGATGCCCGGATTTCGTCATCCGTTTGAGCTCCAATGCCCTTATCTGACTCTGATGATGAATTCGAGTGAGAATCCGAAACGTCAGGCTAATAAAGCTATTGTTTCATTGATCACGTCTCCTTCTTCGCGGTCTTCCTTTTCACCGAAGAAAGTCAAAAACACCGATAAACAAACTTATTCCTGCGTTTTGGGACAAAATGTGTCAGCAGTTTGCACAAAATAATTTTTAAAGCTGAATTATTTGCTTGTTTTTGGAACATAATACGATTCGTTACAATTGGTGTCACCTGATTTTCAGTGAGATAAGATCAAAAGTTCCGGTTCCAGAAAGGATTTATTTGAAAATTTTCTGATTTATATCAATGTTCTTTCATAGCACAATGCACGAAACCATGAAATTTGCTCTGTGATATAAAATAACATAGGAAATTTCTTCGATGTCCAGCAACCTCCTATTTCGTCCAAAGCCGGTCTGTTTTCCTTCAATATACAAGATTTAACATGTAGTGCTCTTTATTAAATGGCTTTCGGAGCCTCAAATCGACCCGAAAAACCAAGATAACAAGACCCTAATATATGGTAAGCTAATAACTCAAATTTAAATCACACATTGCACAGTTGTCCTATATTATAGTTACCACACGAGGCTATGTTGTCATGGTTACCCTTGCACAATGTTCCTCATTTGTGGTGCAAATGACGTCTTAAGTAGCAGTAATCAGCCAACCAAGTTGTGGTAAACAACTTGGGTAGCCAAGAGACTGACTACTAAAGATGAAGAATATCACATGAGTCTGCATTGGTGCAAAAGACGTTCTAGGTTTTACTAGTCGGTATTCTCGCCAAGGACTTGCCGTAAACAATGTTGACTGCCTGATGAACCCAGACAGTTTGCCAAAAAACTACCCCCGGTTTCTCATAAGCCCATTTACACCGTTATGGTGCAATAGACATCCCAGGTTGCACCAGCCGCCCTCTCTACTAACAATGTGTGATGAAAAACGTTGATAGCCAGATGAGCCCGAGGGATTTCAGGCAACGTCTTTGTCAAATTATTCCTCCCCAGTCTGACTATAGGTGTTTGGTTTTTCTACCCCACACCCGTTCATAGACTGTGCTCTGAAAAATCGGCCCTCACTGAAGGATCTTCTGGTGAGGAAAACTCCGCCACCTGTTCAAACCGATGAACGCGCAAGCGAGACAAGATAGTAAACTGCACTCGTTCCAAGTCTTGTAAAACGATCATTTATGCCAAGAAGGTAGCGAAACCCGCCAGCCACCTTCTCATACCACACGGTTTCTCGGTCTCATATAGACCTGAGGAAATCAGTAGGCGCCAAAGGTCAAAGTACCCGCTGCCGCGACAGAAACATATGGATTCGTTTAACTGATCTACTGCAATTGCCAGCAGACCATTTACGTCGGGGAAACTGGTAGATTACTCTGAATGCGAACGTTTGACCCTGCATCAACAATGAGAGCAGCGGGGTACCACAATAGCATTTTCTACTGAAAAGCACGCTTATTAATTTTTGTCAATACTGCATGATATCGGAAAATGACTGCAGTTCCCTTTTTGGTCTAATATAGGTGGTTGCCAGTCCCCGACCCTTGAAGATTAGTTGTGGTCCAAATTTCTGAAAACTGATACCTGCAGTAACTAACTGCCCTACCCCCTCCGGGCTTAGTGGAACAATAGCTTTATCAGCCTGACGTTTCGGATTCTCACTCGACTCAGGGACAGAGTCAGATAAAGGTATCTGAGCTGAGGTGTAGATCGAAAACATCCTTCAGAAGCAAGATATATTATTGCATTAGTAGTATAAAAAACGGATTTAGTAAGGCAGGGAACCGACACGAGGTCAGATTGCTCGGACGAGGGAGGGAGTAAACAGTTTTTATGGCGCATTAAAAGATAAAAAAGAGATACGGAAGGACAGGATAAAAAAGAGATTTCATACAAAGACAGAGAGCACGAGGTGATGATGCCACGATCACACAGCCTTATTTTATAAGAAAAACTTGGCGTGCAAATCCTAATGTTTGAAGTGGTTCTTCCATCCCTCAGCGAAGTAGGGCTCTAGGAAACCACGAAAACTCAGAGGTTCAACCAGGCAGCGCAGGCCGTAGCCTTGAGATGTGCGGACCTCCAAGGCAGGTAGTTCGCCCTGCGGAAGGCAAAAATTGGATTATAGGGTCTCCATAATGAGCCCTAAGGCCCTATATATATATAAAGAAGGCTCGTCGGAAAATCGAGGTTTACTCGTGAATTTTCAAGCTGGTTACACCAACTAGTCGTCAGACGAAAGGAGAAGTGAGAGTTGGGATTGTCACACTGGAGGGTTTGGGGGCACAGAGATAACTGTCTCCGAAGTCACAGGCAACCACAATATCAGAGTTCTAATGGAGAAGTAGTACCGAGGAAATTCCATTATTTGCCATACATGAAGGGCATTTCGGATAGGATCGCCCGACAATTAGACCGATTTGGCATCTGAATCGTTCAGAAGACAGCGTCCGACCTGCGGGCAGCACTATCACATGTTAAAGATCCCGTATCAAAAGAGCAACAAACCAATGTTCATTACCACATTCCATGTGCGAATTGATCTTGCGCTTACGTAGGCCACACAGGCCAACGACTCGGGACCCACATAAACGAACACAAACTGGCCATCCGCCGACGCGATTCCTTGTCTCTCGTGTTTGCGCACGCCGTTAATTGCCACAACCACTTCAATTGGGAAGGAACTGAAGTGGTCGCCATGGCTGGCACCAAACAAGCACGCGAATTCCTCGAAGCTTGGCACTCCAGCACAAACAGTATCAATCTGGATGCACATAAAGAAGGTCTGCGTGCACGGTCCACTGACTTGCGCCCACCTTAAAGCAACAACTGCTTATCCGTCCCCAGCCAAGTGTAACCTCACTGACTCTGCATCTCCCGCTAAATGATTTGTCTTCAAGAGACATGGTTAAATAGTGACATTGACGCACAGCTAATTAGCCCGCTGTCTTTCTGTTGCTTTCGAGCAGATCGAAAATCTTAATACTCCAGTAGAGGCGGTGGGGTGGCTATTTTGGTCAATAAGGATTGGTGTATTAACTGGAAGTCCTTATTTTCGTACTCTGAGGATTTTATAGACGTTATCGCTGTCATATGTAAGCCCCGATTTGTAAATACATTTAAGGGCATTATATTTGTTAGTATCTATATTCCCCCCTCTACCTGTGAAGGTGCGCTTAACCGTTTTTTGACGCTCTTTCACAAAAAATTGCTTTATTGTCCTGCGAGCATCTTATTCTCTTATGTGGCAACTTTAATCGTGTGAATTTACGTCCGTTTAAGTTGTTAGGCTTTGATGACCTTGTTTCCTTTAATACTCGCACTGATGTCCCTCTTGATCATGTTTTTATTAACCAACCCAAGTTCTTCCTGTTAAGAACCGAGCTCCATTGTCTGGTTTCGAGCACTGTATTATTAGCCTTCCAAAAATTTACTCCGCTTTTACGCGTGCGCTGCTACTCAAACACGAAAGGAAAATTAAGGTTCGCGACACGTCCCCGGAAAAAAATTCTTCTCTAGATTTCTATATCGAAAACTATCCCCGTCTTCCTCAGTCAATCCGATGTTGAGTTGTGCTCCATCTTCCTTACAACATTTTTAAAAGAAATTTTTAATATTTGTTGTCCTCTTGATACCGTTTTGGTCCGACCTGACAGAATTTCTTCCCGTCATCTAAAATCTTTAATACGTAAAAAAGAACTTCTCTACAAGCTAGGCCTCAGTAGCTGTCTAAAGGTTAACGTCTTAATAAAAAGTGAGATTTGCAGATAAAATGATTTGTTTGTTAGTCAGCTTTTTGCCTCTCTGTCCAAACCTTCTTTTCGGCTTTTTTCTGCTGAACTCTGGAGGAATCTAAGGCGTCTCACTGGCCAATGTGGTAAACTGGCACATGTTGATGCTGATTTAGACGATTTAATGAACATTTTATCCATACTTCTACTGATTCCAATCGCCCCACAAGCAACCCTTCGTTACTACCAAGCGTTTTTTCTCCTAAGTCAGTGGCAACAGTAGAGAAACACCTGAAAAAGGTCCGTGGTTCAGCTGCTGCTGGGCCATTTGTTTTAAAATACTACTGCTCTCAGATTGCCCCTATTTTGACACACCTTATAAACATGTCCTTCATGGAGTAAAAGATTCCTGACATTTAGGGTTCAGTAAAATCACTCCTATCCCTGAAAAGTGTGCTAATTTTGGTCCTAAGTCTTTCCGTCAAATCGTCTACTCTTCCGCTTTACTAAAGATTGCTAAACGAGTCGCTCTCGATACAATTAAGCCATTTTCCTCCAATTTCTCCGACCCATTACAATTTGCCTATAAGGCCCGGTGTAGTACCCTAGATGCCGTTGCCCTTGTGGTACATTCGGCTCTACTAGATTTATACAAGGGCTGTCATGCGTACGCATGCACATTTCTTGACTACTCCTCTGCCTTCAACACCATCCCGCGTCATCTCTTCCTTAATAAAACATCCGCGTCTGGCTCTCCCGGCTGGGTTGTCTCTTGGCTCGAAGACTATTTTACTTCCCGCACTCAATGCGTACAATCCAGCAAGCGGCAATCTACTGTCCTTCCAAACAACTGCGGTGTTCTTCAAAGTGCCATTTTATCCCCTCACGTCTTCTCCCTTCATACTGATGACTTGAGATCACCAAACGACTGTCTGTACATCAAATATGCCGACGGCATGGTTGTTGGTCATCCTTTTAAAAATCCGACACATCTCCAGTGTCTGAAGGATGGCCTCGACCATGTTTGAGCTTGGTCGTCAGAAAATGGTCTTCAAATCAACCATGAGAAATCTGTCCAATGTGTTTTTCCCCTGCGACCATCCCCTAGTTCTCAATACTCAGCCGTCCTTCCCAACGAGGTATCCTCTTTTCAGTACCTTGGTGTTACTCTGAAATCGCATCTTTCATTCTCCCAACATATCGATACTCTTTTTACAAAAATTCGTAAACTTGTATGTTATATCCGCCATTTACGTTCCAATCACACACCTCAAGCCTTTATCTGGCGATTTATAGAGGCATGTGTTCTTCCCCTCATCCTTTATTGTTCTCCCGTGATTTTTCCAGCTTTGCTTGAAAATGATTTTTTATTTTAAAACGTATTCTCCGAATGCTCTCGTCTGCTGCTGGTGTTTCTTATGCTGTTTTAGTGGCTTTGATAACCAAACGGCACTTTACGACAGTCAAACAATTTGTTGGGCGAATCCTTGATGATGTAACCCATCCCCTCCACTCTGAGCTGATTACTGTAAAGTCTTCCCGTCCAATGCGCCGAGGCTTTCGCTCCGTTTCGCCATTTCTAGCACGCTACCTTACGTGTGAAGAGACTGAAATAAAAAAGCTGAGACTAAAACTGTCTCCCCACTTGATGTCCATTTTTGAATTTTCGATTCTTGCATATTATGTAAACTTATCCTATTATCTTAGTGAATGGAGTTATTAATATTTTGCTGAGAATTTTGAATGATACTTCAAAATAAAGCGTATTCTTCTCTCTCTCTCTCACTCACGTGACTTACTATCAAAACTTTAGCGCCTCTCCCCTCACATGCGACAGATATCGTAACACGATTCACGGCCCCCCAAACCCCATGGCGTCAGTCTGTCGATGTAACCTCTGTACCCCCAAACCCTCCAGCGTGACAATCCCAACGCTTACTTCTCATTTTGTCTGACGACGGGTTGTTGTAAGCAGCTTGAAAATTCACGAGTAAACCTCGATTTTCGGACGAGCCTTCTTTATTCATTTATCATCTCGATATATATATATATATATATATATATATAGGGTATGACTGGCTGATGACGGCAATAAGCCAGAAATGGCCATTCCGGTCTCCCTTGTCTTTGTCGGTTCCATTTCATCATATGCTACACGTCGCTATGCGACCGCCTGCGGGAGCTCTAGTCTAAGCTCCAGGGCACAACGGAACATACATGTTCCTTAAGCAGATCGATGAGCCCCACACTATCATCATATTCCCGATCACAACCGACAAAACAACGAGCCCGTGGCTCAATGGTAGAGCGTTTGACTCAAAATACCAAAGGTCGCGGGTTCGAATCCCAGGTGTGCCACACTTGGGATTGGGTATGACTGGCTGATGACGGCTAATAAGCCAGAAATGGCCATTCCGGTCTCCCCTTGTCTTTTGTCGGTTCCATTCCATCATATGCTACACGTCGCTATGCGACCGCCTGCGAGGGCTCTAGTCTGAGCTCCAGGGCACAACGGAACATGTATGTTCCTTAAGCAGATCGGTGAGCCCCACACTATCATCATATTCCCGATCACAACCGACAAAACAACGAGCCCATGGCTCAATGGTAGAGCGTTTGACTCAAATACCAAAGGTCGCGGGTTCGAATCCCAGGTGTGCCACACTTGGGATTGGGTATGACTGGCTGATGACGGCTAATAAGCCAGAAATGGCCATTCCGGTCTCCCTTGTCTTTGTCGGTTCCATTCCATCATATGCTACACGTCGCTATGCGACCGCCTGCGAGGGCTCTAGTCTGAGCTCCAGGGCACAACGGAACATGTATGTTCCTTAAGCAGATCGGTGAGCCCCACACTATCATCATATTCCCGATCACAACCGACAAAACAACGAGCCCATGGCTCAATGGTAGAGCGTTTGACTCCAAATACCAAAGGTCGCGGGTTCGAATCCCAGGTGTGCCACACTTGGGATTGGGTATGACTGGCTGATGACGGCTAATAAGCCAGAAATGGCCATTCCGGTCTTCCCTTGTCTTTGTCGGTTCCATTCCATCATATGCTACACGTCGCTATGCAACCGCCTGCGAGGGCTCTAGTCTGAGCTCCAGGGCACAACGGAACATGTATGTTCCTTAAGCAGATCGGTGAGCCCCACACTATCATCATATTCCCGATCACAACCGACAAAACAACGAGCCCGTGGCTCAATGGTAGAGCGTTTGACTCAAATACCAAAGGTCGCGGGTTCGAATCCCAGGTGTGCCACACTTGGGATTGGGTATGACTGGCTGATGACGGCTAATAAGCCAGAAATGGCCATTCCGGTCTCCCTTGTCTTTGTCGGTTCCATTCCATCATATGCTACACGTCGCTATGCGACCGCCTGCGAGGGCTCTAGTCTGAGCTCCAGGGCACAACGGAACATGTATGTTCCTTAAGCAGATCGGTGAGCCCCCACACTATCATCATATTCCCGATCACAACTGACAAAACAACGAGCCCATGGCTCAATGGTAGAGCGTTTGACTCAAATACCAAAGGTCGCGGGTTCGAATCCCAGGTGTGCCACACTTGGGATTGGGTATGACTGGCTGATGACGGCTAATAAGCCAGAAATGGCCATTCCGGTCTCCCTTGTCTTTGTCGGTTCCATTCCATCATATGCTACACGTCGCTATGCGACCGCCTGCGAGGGCTCTAGTCTGAGCTCCAGGGCACAACGGAACATGTATGTTCCTTAAGCAGATCGGTGAGCCCCACACTATCATCATATTCCCGATCACAACCGACAAAACAACGAGCCCGTGGCTCAATGGTAGAGCGTTTGACTCAAATACCAAAGGTCGCGGGTTCGAATCCCAGGTGTGCCACACTTGGGATTGGGTATGACTGGCTGATGACGGCTAATAAGCCAGAAATGGCCATTCCGGTCTCCCTTGTCTTTTGTCGGTTCCATTCCATCATATGCTACACGTCGCTATGCGACCGCCTGCGAGGGCTCTAGTCTGAGCTCCAGGGCACAACGGAACATGTATGTTCCTTAAGCAGATCGGTGAGCCCCCACACTATCATCATATTCCCGATCACAACCGACAAAACAACGAGCCCATGGCTCAATGGTAGAGCGTTTGACTCAAATACCAAAGGTCGCGGGTTCGAATCCCAGGTGTGCCACACTTGGGATTGGGTATGACTGGCTGATGACGGCTAATAAGCCAGAAATGGCCATTCCGGTCTCCCTTGTCTTTGTCGGTTCCATTCCATCATATGCTACACGTCGCTATGCGACCGCCTGCGAGGGCTCTAGTCTGAGCTCCAGGGCACAACGGAACATGTATGTTCCTTAAGCAGATCGGTGAGCCCCACACTATCATATATATATATATATATATATATATATATATATATATATATATATATATATATATATGGTATAGCGTACATCCGACATGGGTAATAGCTAAAACCCTAGACACGTGTTTTACCGATGTTTCTGCTGCTGTATGGCGCAGCAACGAGGGGTTCGGCTTCTCAGTAGGTCCCCCAGCGTGCTCTATGTGATTTCTGGTATATGGACTCCAGAGAATAATCAGGGAAAAAATTTCGGAAATTAGTAAAGGCAGGACATGGAGTCAGGCTATCCGAACATTAATTTTTAGGGTCAGACCCGAAATTTCAATGAAATCTGGGTCGAAGACGATCAAGCACTGTGGAATAACCACATATATATACACACTACGAAGAGCTGTAATTATAAGGGAAAAATATGCCTTTAATTGTGTAAATTGTCGAGGCCGGTGCCCCAAATAATCTTTAATCTACGGATGATGCATGGAAACAAAAAAATAATCAACAGTGCCTAACAAAGGATTGTAAGGTTGGCCGGCATCTGCGCTAATGCGCGTAAATCGAAATCATCAGCCTTTCGGGATTGGCTGCGCTCGCTGGGATTTGCTGTTAACAAAGTTGCATGCGGCATAGAAATGGATATTCCGATTGATGCATGCCTCACCTGAGTGCATCGCCACGGCCTTTCATTGCCGGGCTGGTGCCAACAACGAATGTGCGCCACGTTTCCAGTGTGCATGACCACGTAGAATAGATTATCTCGTCTTCTCGAAGCTGACTGGTGCTCACGTAGAGATTTCTCAGCTCGACCATATGGGACTTTGTCGACGATACCTTATCGATCGCGGAAGCTAACCCTGTCCTTAGGTGTATACGAGCTGTCTGTATACAATGTAATCTCAAGTTGGTTTACTACTCGTGTCTCAGAAGTGTGTTTATCAAGCGGGTTGCGGGACACGCTCGAGCCCCGCAGGCAGCCGCACAGAGATCACCGAAAAAAACCAATGGAGACTAGGATGCCCCTGTCGGGTCGTCACTCCGAGCCAAAATAACGAAAAGGGGGAAGTTACTCGCAAATAAATCCACTTTTTCTCTTGAATTACCACGTTGGTGACACGAACCGATGTAAATATGGGATGGGTGAGATTATCGCACTAGGGGCTTTGAGTACCCAAGGAGTTTATACGAACAGTCAGAAGAAGTGTAGTTGGGTTGTCGTCCAAACCCTACGTATGTCACCCAGGACACATATCACGAGGATGAACAGGCAAGCAATCGCTATATTCCGTGTTGACCATACTGCTCCGGAATTATATTAGATTTTAAAGAGAACACTCAGCGATCGTGTTACGGGGCATACTAGTCCGGCTATGTCTTGAGGCTCCCTCTCGAGTGCCGACAGTAACCTCACAAGGACCGCAAAGCTGGGGGGGGTTAGGTAAAGCTAGTTTATGAAAGCTAAAAGGCCAGAAATGGCCATTCCACTCTTCCTTATCTTTGTTGGTTATGTTCTTCTGCCTACATCACTAGTCGCGGAGAGGCGGCTGGCGGGGCTCGTGAGGGTATATCCTGTAATGCGATCGGTTAACGCCCATCTACCATCGTCAATACACTTGCTCGCGACCGTCAGCTTGTGGCTAAATGGGTGGGGCGTTGGACGTCTAACCTTGAGGTTCACGCTTGAGTCCCACCAGCAGCCGCACAGGGACCACAAAATCTGGACTTGAATGCGGCTGGCTGCTGACCACCGATAGGCCAGAAATGGCGGGCTCGAGCCTCAGAGGGAACACCACAAAGTGTGAATGGCTGGCTCATGACGGCTAATAATCCCGAATTGGCCATTCTATTCTCCCTGACTTTGTCGGCAATGTGACCCATAAAAAGTGGTTAGGCGCATAGCACAACGTTACTATACTCACCGGCAGACCGTGTATGTTGATCCAGAGAGCCTCGTCAAGCACACGCTCTATCAAGACTTGACCTCGTGCATTTTTCTCCTCCTCGGCTACAAAGAGGGAACAGAACCACGTTGAAAGCATTTAAAAATTTAAACTGAAGGCGGCTTAAGTTAGAGTAGAACGGCGAGAAGCCTCCACCCCCAAAAAAACAGATTAATCGAGGAAAACAAGCAGCACGTGCATTCCTACGAACAAACATTCTGCCGTAAAGGCAGCCCATCCGACGAGGTCAGATTGCGTAGCGATTTGGGATGAAGAATGACTGCGAATTCTTCTACCTCGGCAAGCTATTGAAAGACACTGATAGCCTCCCTAAGACACTGCCCTATCTTGTCCTGGTGGCGACAAATGGCTGCGCTTTAAATGTCCCAGAGGAGTCAGACTGGCTCACAGTGTGCGTTTATCGGGCAGCCCACAGGTCCCGCGAGCAGACACGGCCTGGATGTAGGCATTAAATGTCGTGTCGGACACCGTACCAAATCTTATTATCCAGTGTTTGACAGGCTCAGATAGTAGACTGGCGAGGGAGAGAGACAGACAGACAGAGACCAAATAAGGAGAATTCAGCAATCAACGCGTTTACTACTACAATAAGTCGACGCACTTTAATCTCTCACGACGCGACCTGACTCCTTCTCAAGACTGGGATTCTGGTGGCAATGACGCCTTCTCGGCGCAGTTCTTATGGGAATCTCACTCATGTGAGATCAGAACCGGCCTTAGCTTAACCTGGTACATGTAGTGGGAAAAGGTAGTGTGTAGTATGCGCAGATGAGCTGCTAAGGGTTGTCAATCACTGATCCCCACGCGCACATCCTAAAATTTTCCTTCCATCAGAGCAAGGTGAGTGATAGAGGGAGATGGAAAGAGAGAGAATGGAGAGCTATGGCGGCAAATAGCGAAAACTCTGCCTCATTATAAACAAATTTACGCGCGAGTTGCCAGGGCTGCGACCACTACGTAGAGCACACACGGTGGACATCGTCGCGTGGTGCCGTCGAACCACCCATACGTACACGGCTAGCGCTTCCTCCCAGGAATCAGTCGGCCATGGCCAAGTCAGCTGCTCAAAAAAACTTCATGTCAAAGGAGGTGTCTCGAAAAGACAATCGGTGCATGGCTGCAAAATTTTCGAGAGGCTACATTTCACCGGAGGGGGGAGAAGGATTGGGGTGGGGGCAGAGAGGAGACTCACTTCCGGTGCACTCGCCCCACCAAGCCTTGGTGCTGTCACGTACGGCGTGTTTCGCAACGGCACGACCTGCCAAGGTGAGCTCAGCAAAACGGCTGAAAAAAAAGCAGACGTTAGGAAGAAAGCTAAATTGCGCATAGAAACATCAAGAACATAGCCCTGAACTCCGAAGCACACACCTTCGAAATCACTCAGTTCTACATACTTGAAGTAATCCCGATTTTCGGCCCACTCTCACACCATCATCCAATGGGAGATTATTGATCCAAGTTTTAAAAAGCATACCAGATAAACGAGTACTGGAGCGAGGCTGCACAAACGCTACTTAACAATACATAAAGCAAAAAAACTGCCCCAAGCGGAAACTGTAAGGTCACAAACACCCCACTTCACATTCGGCGGGTTTTGGAACTTGAGCCGCCTTTTTTTCCTCCATTCACATGTGAATTTTTTCGCATATACATGGGCCAGCCCAGTTTTCTCATTATATACTGTTATTTACCACTCTTTTATATTAACCCGAGTAGGAAGATGACTTGCAAACAACGCCTGCACTGTTTTGAAGAAAAGCTGGCGCAATTTTGCAACGCATTCACGGGCGACCCTTCATGATGCCGACAGTTGCAGCTTTCGGTTACTGTACACCTTCTGTTCTCCTTTGCGTACCAATTTTGTACACAGTGAATGGAGACCTTTTCGCTGAAAATTATGAAAATGATACTTTCAAAAAATAAAGTGCTTCTCTCCCTCCCTCTCTGAAATATACATGATTAGGCTGGCCAACTTTCAGCAGGTAATTGAGCATGCTTTTCCACTCTGTGGCACACCCAACGTCCGCATTGCATCCAATGTCCTCCATTCATGTTATTGACGTCTACGACCCGGGCACTGCAAGGGCAAATGGGCATGCCGCAGCATACTAAATAGACATGCCTTAACCATTGCAATTCCCGGGTGCAGACGTCTGAGTTAGCGAAGTCGCAACGTGTTCCCGCCAGCCTTGGAGTTGATTGGTCATCTGTGATTGGCCGGACATCGCACAAAGCCTCTCCGTATCGCAGGTTGCTCAGACGCGCTGCCAGCATCAGAATTTCGGGCGACCGGATGGCCGTTGGTGCGTACATGCAAACATGCGCCAGAGGCGTAATGCCGTCGGGAGTTGGGTCACCACAGAAGCATACGTAACCGAAGTAACAGGAGTGCTTTCTTACCATTTTAAAATCGCATGAAGGTAGTTTCTGTGGCGGTGTGCGCGGTTATAAAAGAATATTAGGAGAAAAAAATTTTTTAACACACGTACTGATGCAATTCCTTGCCGGACTCGATAATTTCTTCACGTGTGAATGGGAAGACATTGCGAGAGCCGACTGTCTTTCTCATTTGCAAAAGATCCAGCATGCCTCTTTTTCCAACAATCTGAAAAGGTAGCAGATTCGGACCGGAGGCAGGATGACTTGAAAAACACGTTTAAAAGCAAACGACAGAAAAGGGTTATAGAAGGGCGCACAAAATGTTCTCTCGAGGGTCCATTCTAGGCCCGTTTTCTTGATGTCAGTCAGGAGTAACCGCCCTGCTTGTCTTACAACCTCATCCGTTAGCACCCGTCGAATCGCTGGTACAAAGGGTGCATCCATCGTTCGAAAGTGGCCTGTGGGTGCAGACCGATAATTGCATCAACCTATGACACAGTCTGCAACAGGGGTCCCTCCATCCCTTCGTTGTCGGTGTTTTTTGGTTTGTAGACGGTTGGCATTAGGATACCTTAAATCTTATTTACTCCATGTGTTGCTACAAAACCTAGTAGGTAGAGGGGAGATCAGCATTCTGATCAATAGTCAGCCCATGATAGAAGCAAGTACTCCGGGTAAATCACTCAATTCGTAAGAGTCGGAATGGAAGATGAAGCCCAAATAAAGAATGAGCGACTGTACGGTATGCGTGAAACAGAGGTTTTTTGTCTCATCATTACTGCGATGGCCCTAGCCTTTTCATTGTAGACAACCGTATCCTGAACAATACAAGAACGAAAGAAGTACAGTTAATCCTTGAGACATCATTCTGAAACACATAAGGAAGGGCCCTATTGTCATAAGATGTGGCCGCGAACTTCAGCGCATTAATGTTTACGAAAGTGAGAGTTCTGGAATGAAAATAGGTGAAATTGAAGTTTAATAACTTCAATTTGTCAGATTTATGCTCCCCGCTCCCTACAGTTGAGGGGTTAAAGACCGAGTGCCGCATTAATGTGTATTTATTCTTTCATTCGCTCTTGGAGTTTTACAAGAAACCTGAAAAAAGAGCGTACTCGAAGGCATACCTGCCTGGTTATGTAAAGAGGACAACCGATCGATTTCAAGTCCGATTCTCGCCCAGCTTATCGATAAGAACCACCACGTCGATACTACAAAAATCTTCCAGGTTATCTACCGCGCACCAGCAAAATACTCGAAAGGCCAACACAAACTGGTACTAGCAAAAGCTGGGACAGACGCCATTCGATTAGAGCATTCAGTGCTCTATTTTCATCACATGTTGATCCATGTAGTCTGTTTTCCCTGGCCGACTCTAGGTCATAATCGCACGCCACCTCAACTCTGTGATAACAGTCACACACATTCCGCGTGTATGACGGACAGGTATCGTTCATAGTCTACCCTGAAACCCTCCCCTTCCCATATGCTTCCCGCTCCAACTTCCTCAACACACCGATTCTGTCATGCAGGCGGCGTTGGAACGAAGAGTACGACTAACCGCTCTCACCCCCCCCCTCACTCCCCTGAGAACCAGATAAACGCTGTACATAACTTTCCGAGTTCAGTCCCCATGTCAATGTTGCGCCCTAACGAGGACTGAATGAAAATATAAGTTTGCCAATCTGAATTTTCAAACACAAGCGAGCCTCAAACGGTCGACGGACGGCAATGCTGCATACTGTACGAATTCGTCAGGAATACTTGACCCACATGTTTCTATGGTTTTCCCAGAAACAACAATGATGCGGTGCGTTAATAACAGTCAGTTTCTGTGAAGAATAAGCGTTTGGCTTTTGAACTCACTCCCAGAAGAAGCTCAACCCGTCGGCGGAACTGTTCGGGAGTCCAGTACCTCAGCATCTGTGGGATGGGTTGCGCCAGCTCTATGATTCGTTGGAGGCGATCAATCCTAGAGAAGAAAAAAGGGTGAATTACTCGCAAAATAAGCATGTAAGTGCTACCCTCAATCCCAAAAACTTGAAACCTAATTCTCAGAAGGGCATTCACAAGAAAAGTGGCAATAGAATTAAGCATTTGCGCTGTCACCAGGAGAAGGATGTTCACCTTGACAACCCCACCCACCGACGACCCCTACAACTTGGTGCTGAACCATACTGTAGCGACTTAGCCCTTTTGATAACTCTGGTCGCTCCTTGTGTCCCCTACCACTCTTTTCTACAACTGTCTCTGATGAAGGGTTCGAGAGAGAAAGTCCGAAACGTCAGCGATCGCCTCTTCTTTCTTTCTTTCTTCTTCTGAAATGCTTCTTGAAACTCACCTGTTTTCCGTCGCAAACAACAACTACGTCCACCGAATAAGTGGCACAGAATTGGGCTATACCTCCCACATTCTCTCCCACCCTGCTCCAATGGTCACACAAAGACGACCGCAAATGGCCGTGAGTAGAGGGGTTGACAAAAATAAACAGCCAGTCTACGTGTGTCACAGAGGACCTGGTCCACATACATTCTTACTCTTCCCCACGATAGCTCGAACGTCACGAACGACAACGTCGATAAGGTAACCCAGGGCGTGGGTGCAGTACCAGTGAACTAGGGCGACTGGGAAATCAGTGCAGTCTGACTCTTGGCGGTGAGATGGACTGCATCCTTCCCAGACACGACCCTCTAGCTCGTCATTATTGATTCAAGAGCGTCAGATTTACTATAGTGACGAATGCGTTGATCGGGTTTGGTAATGGATTTCAGTCTTCCTCTCACGCGCTCTCTTTTCCATGCAACAGTAAATTGTCCTGTGGCCTGACAATCAACTGGTGAGATTATACCCAGTGGTGCACGCGCGAATTCTGCGCAGCAAGAGAGACGCATTCTGTGAGCTAGTTTGACTCCTCATGTCAGTCCAACACAGTTGCAGTGCAGTCAGTTATGAGCCAAACACGACAGTTCGACCGTTGTTTCCAACGAGGTCTGCCGTAGGTGGGTGCAGGGATGGCGACTTGCGATAGTAGACTGGCGCAGCATCTACCACACTCTGTCCTGTACCTGAGCCTAGGCTTGCCACTACATCCTTCCCCTGCGGCATTTTTATGAGTAAGCATCCCCAGAAACGACTGTCGTGTGCTGATATGGCTCACATTTTGGTTCAGCATACCTCATGCGTCACCCGTTTAAGGGTCACACATGCACACGCCAGTTAAGTGCGTCTGTACCTCCGCATGTTCTGCCTCCTACCAAAGCACACACGCCGTTCCCAAAGCAAGAAGCCTACCTGCGAGAATTCCAGCTGTCGGATTGGGTTCAACGATGGCTTCTCAGTAGTTAGTTGAAAACTCACGAACAAACCTCAAAGATTGGTGAATGGACATTCACCGATCGGTTACGGGACTCACTCGTACCGTTCTGTCTTGGGACTTACTCTCGAGCCTCGCCAGCGGCCGCATGGCGGTTATTATTACAGGCAGTAGAGCATTACCGAAAAAGACCAAGGAAACTGGAATGGTCATTGCTGGCTCATTAGCCATCATCAGGCAGTAATACCCAACCCCAGGTGTTGCCTCAGTCGAGGATCAAACCCGTGACCTGTTAATCAGAAGTCCAACGCTCTAACCATTGAGCCTTGGGCTCGTGGTTTTGCCGGTTTAGATTAGGAATATGCAAATCGGTGGATAGGCGGGACTCAATCGCTCTGTTTGGGTATACTGCCCTGGATCTCGTACCAGTGCCGAAGAGGACGCCAACTCAAAATCATACAAGTGATTTTAGATCTTTAGCATTCGGTATCCGTCGCTCGACAGAGCGCTCCGATCGTCACACGAAATGCAGCATTATCCCAGTAAGTCTAGTTGATTGAATTATCCCGAAAGTTGGCAACCTCTAAGCACGTGGCAGACTTATTGTAGCGAGGAAATAAGGTACAGTGTCAGGCATACTCTCGCCTCACCCCCTCCCTCTAACAGGTCAATTTCAAAATCGCAATCGCTTTTGGAGGCCCAAATATCGTAAGTGCAAGTGCGAATCATAGCAGACAGCCGACTTACCGATAAGTTGCGTTAATCCATTCATGAAGGGTTTCAAATTTGGGTTGTTTGAAAACAGGACAGGTCCTTCAGAAGGCAGTCAGACTTATCTGATTGGAAACCTACCCACTCATGGCAATCAATGCCAAATAGTTTCCTATGTGCGCATAAAGTGGAGAGCAAGGGTATCCCACCAGATCGGTTTTAAAAGGAACGGGACCAGAGTCATTCTTGACCAGCCTTTCCCGATCATCGGAGTCCAAAAATCTGAGACAATCTGGGTCACGCACCAACTAAAAAAGAGGGAGTAAAACAAAAAAAACAAAAGGATAAGTAAATTTAGCTAAGAATAAACGTCCTCCCTGTAACGCATGTCATTTTCGGTCACTCTAGCAACAAAGAAAAAAACATCAGACCGATGTCGAAAAAGCGAATAATGGTTCTTTAAATACAACTAGGATACGAAGAAAAAAAACAAGCGCAGAGTCATCGCACGGATGTAATGGATCAGCAGTACAGGCCATAATTTACCTCCTAACTCGATGACCTTGTCCTACGACTCGAAGGTCGTAGACCAGAAGGAGGCTGAGGGCCATTGTCATGGGCAACGGAGGTTTCAAGCAATTAATAATCCACTGTTACCATATAGGCATAAATCACATCACTCAAAGGAGATGAAAACTGACCGTCCGTCACGAACGACGATGTCCACTGTAGCTAGGGACGGTGACTAGAGCGTAATTTAGTTTGTGGTGGTAAAAGACTTGAGTAGCATCTACGGCACTCTGCCCTTCTGGATCCGGTTTCAAGACAGAGTCAAGAAGACCGGAGGCAGGAGAGGACGCAGGTGGCTCACGCAGCGCATCGTCGACAACACCTGCCGTGCTCTGATCTGCCGACCCTGTTTACCCAGCGCATCTAACACGTGGCCCGTTGCAGGGGCACTGAATAATACACACCACAAAAATGATCCTTTCAATGCCGTTACGGAACAGAACAGAATAAAAACAGGCATATCTGAAGGCGGGTTGCAGGGAAAAAAATGCCATGCAGATAGATCTACGAACGAATGCAAAGGTTCGAGACCCAGATTGCATGAACAAAGGCGAAGTCTGTTCGAGCGCCGGAACAATTTGTTTAGTATTCTGAGCTTTCACATTCCTGCAGGATTCTATCGTCAAAGATAGAAGCAGCAACAAAATGAGCAACATTTATAGGGGGTAGAAGCCAATCAATGATCACTGACGGAAGCCTGGAGGTGACTACGCATGGCTCTGTACGCTGCCACCATCTCGATACATCGATTGATTGAGTTCCTCATCCTTGGACTAGGTTTTAATCAATTCTAGGCTCTTAGTGTTTCCGGTGTGGGCGATTATCTTGACGGCTGTGAAGTTGAAATCATGGCCCGTTTCGTGGGTGCGGGTAGTAACTTGCGATAGTTCGTCGTACCGCCAACTTAGGTTCCTGTATGCGCGATCCCAGCATGCGTTCCGTCTGGCCTGTGTAATCACAGGGAGAGTTTAGGCATGGAGTGCGATATACTATCCCAGATGGCTCTTTGGGGTTTAGTTGATCTTTGATTTTCACCGTCCTGTTGCGCATAGTAGCTTTGTGCTAAAATGGGCGCAAACGTTTTCCTCTCATACAGCCTATAGAATCCAATAAAAAGAGAATTTATGAATAATCTACCGTCCTACTATTGGTGTAGGGCCAAAAACGGCGTCATGATGGCAAAAGCTTTAACACGAAAAACTGTTGAGGTTTAGAGTCCCAAGAAAAACAGGGAATTGGAGAATCATTGAAGCCTATCGCACAAAGACGAGATACTGGACTGTTATCTAGCAGTAGGCAAAATTGCTGGTCCCTACCCTTCCCGACCTAGTCGTTTGCTTAGGAAAGGCGTGTCATGATACGACAAAAATGTCAATAACGCTATGCCCTGCTGTACATTCCATAGACTTATCATACCCACGACGATCATATTCTACCAGACGATCACAATTGAATTTTAACGTAAATAGTGCCTTGTTATATCCAACCAACATCTCTTTAAGCCGCCCAAACTTCCACAACTCACAGGCCACTCCGCCGGCGTCGCACCGAATCAACTAGACAAAGGATTCAACTTACACTTTTGGAGCTGTTTCCATCATGGAACGTCATGCACATAGATAATCCCATTTCTAACGACTTAATAAGCGGTATCGTCAGAAAGAACATGCTGCAGAGGTTGTATAATCTGTTCAACTTAATCTTTCCTTAAATACAATTCAAGAGATAGGGAGAAAAAGGGGCAAAAGCTGCCCTGTGCTCGTCAGAAGACGTCCCAATGACAAACTAGACACGACGGTTTAGAGAAAGGCACACAGCGCACAGTTTGTCAGAGCAACCACCGGTGGTGCAAAAACAAAATTGGTAGAACGGGTCCAGACGCACTGAAGCAAGCTGGAAGAAGCAAGCGAAGGCCGATCTCACCACGACCAACTTGTGCGGAATGTTTATTCCAAATTTATGGGCCGATGACTATGTGTTCGCCACCGGAACCTCATCGGAAACACCACATAGGATATGGCATGCTCTGACACACATAAAGGACGTTTTAAAGGCGACCGACTGCGGTGGTGCCAAACTAGGTGTTGGAGTTCTCAACCAGCCTAAAGCTGCCATGCGCTGGAAAATCTTAAAAAATCAAAGATCGATTTAATTTGACGGAGCAGTGAAGTGCAGTGTATCGTATTCCGTGCCTAAACTGGCTTTGTAATTATACAGGTCGGACTTAACGCATGCTCAGATTATGCATAAACTGAAGATGCGACGGGATGACGAATTATCACAGGTGGCTGCTTACTTCTTCGAAATGAGCCACGAGTTTAACTTTGCAGACAAAGAGATAACCGTCCACGCCAAAGCGAGACAGGCCTAGGATCAATTGAAGCCTGGGCCTGGAATGAGAATTCCGTCAATCGATTTGTGAATTTAGGGTTGGCCTCTACCTACTCGCCTCAGTCACTGATCGTTCGGTGGCTGCTCTAAACTCTAATGACGGACTCTTGTGCGAGTTCGAAAGCTCATACAAATAAACAAATCGTTCCAATAACCGAGAAGTCTTCCTTACTCATACGGACATCCGGAATTCGAACACTCATCTCCGTTCGTGAAGCATTATTCTCGCTTGAAACTGATTGAGGTTGCGTGCAACGTTGGAATTAAACGGAAGCCCATAGATCCCAAAACAGATGAACGGAATGACAATGAGGTCAAAAACACCATCGCAAAATAAATTCGACAGGGTTTGTACTTCAACCAAGCCGACCGTCACATCTCGACAGCGTCCACATTCGACTTTCGCATTCTTTTCAAGGTTCGAAAACAGTTGACAGTTGACCTAGGGCTCTCACCACATCTCACTTACGCTCATAACTTGTACACCATAAGGACAGGGTGAGCTATCTTGTAAGACAATATTTTGTCTACAAAATCCCATGTTCCAGTTATGATGTCGTTTAGTGTGACCAAACTGGGAAATCCGTTTGAAGTCGCGCACACGAAAATCAGTTAGCGGTTAGAAGATGAGAAAGTCTATCCCAAGTAGCCATGCACACACTGGACACCGGGCATAAATTTGGGTGGGAGAACACACGGGTTGTTGGCACCTGCCCAATCAGAAAAGACGGTGAATTCCTGGAAGCAATGCACTCAGATGAGGCATGCATCAATCAGTATATCGATCTGGATGCCCCATACAAAACCAGTATGGACAAATTCAAACGCGCAAAGTCGCAACGGGATGAGAAAAATGAATTCAACGCGTATTAGTGCAGATGTCATCGAACCGTAGAATCCTTTACTGAACATGGTTAATTAGTAAGTTGTTTTTGTACATATCCCAGTCTGACGACGAACTGGAGGGCCGGTTTCAAAATTTACGCATTCAAGTTTTTATTATCCCAAAGCATTTCGTGTAGTCCTAGCGATTGCATTGCTAGTAGGGATAAGCACTTCATCGAACCACCCTGATACCGATTTTGCCACGTTACGCTCACTCACATGTGTTTGATGACCTTTGAGCTGCCAGGTCCATCATCATCAGCCTCGATTTTGCAGTGACATACGCACGCAGCGACTGCGCACGCCCACAAAATGAACTGTTCTTGTTGCGGTGACCCCCAGCACACTTCCCTTCCCACGTCAGTCAGCGCAGGCGTCTTACGGTCTGAATCCCAGCCCTGTAGCTTCCAAACCTATACAGGGAAATGCCTGGTGGCGTGACCCGCGGAATTTCTCTGGAAGGCGGGGGCTAGTGCGTAGGACTGTATGACTGGCCGTGTCGAGCATGTGCACTCTGGATATGATTCATTTTAACCCAAGCCCTAGGCTCACTACCATACAGGCGTAAACGTAGAGCATTCGCACCGGAGATCGGGGGTTTCGCATCAGCTAATGAATGTACGGAATACTACCCAGCTATGTGTAGCTCTTGCTCAAGCGTCGAATGACGCTAGTAAATGCTATCGGGGCGTAGTCCATAAGTGTCTTGTAACCAGCTAACTTAAAGAGAACTTGAAAAATGAACAAAAATTTAATGCAAGTGAAAACGTAACATATCTTACCGAACGGACGGCGTGGTGAAAGATGATGCGTAAATCCTCTGGTGACGGTGGGTTTTTTATTTTAGAGTATACAGTGCAGAGGTCGGTAAGGGCATCATGAAGATCCCTGGAATTCGGATCGGAAAATTTTTCACTCACGTAAGGCAACGCCACCCCTTGAGCCATGGTTAATGAACCCTTAGCAGAAGGGAAGTACGGGATTATGCTAACTATTTATAAGTGAAATAATTTAATCAACTCTTTCGAATGGCCAATCAGAACTGTCAAAAGTGATGAGTTAAAACGTGCTGTCTCGTATGGTATAAAAATATTAAACAGAACCAGTTCATTTTAAAAAAATTTAAATTTTGAAATGGACTGTTGATTAATCAAATCTGCATTTTTTTCAAAACGTCCTCCCACAGTGGACCTGGAATTTAATAAAGTTTTTCGTAACGCATTATGGACACCTTCCATGCGTATATAGGAAACAGGTGGCATTACTGTGTCAGTGAAGAGAGTCGGTGCCCTTTCTTCTCTACAGCAAAATCTTCTCTCACAACACGTCGCAACTCGTGTCTTTCAACCTACGTGGGCAACTTCCATGGCCCTCCCCTGCAGTTGCCTACAGTGCAGATTTATCCAACAGTTGTTTAGCAGGCTTGTTGGCCTCATCTCCCCATCCAGATGAAATACTACTCTACTTTCACTCTTTAATTTTGTGCATTTAACCATTACTATACGTATTTAATTCCCTATCGTTTATATTGTACACCTATGTCCACCGTATTCATCTACCCGTTAAAAATGGGATACTCAAATGCATATTCCTATTTCCCTCAATAAATTAAATTGACTTAAATTGAATTGAATACCTTTTCGGTTTGATGAGGGCGATGAAAGACTTAGCAACACTTTTCAACCGGACATAAGCCAGGGATTATTGGCAATGCGCCATGTTACTCGATGTTTGCTGTCCCTGACGTCTTCGGTCGCAACACTCCAACCAATCACAATGCTTGATTCAAAACTTTTCACTTGTTTTCCTGGCGAAACCCTGTACATTGTAGAAAGTTCTAATTACGTGTTCCACGCGCGTCCGTAGAATCGTCTAGAAAACGCGCCCCTAAAGGGGCGCGCGCGCGATTCTTCATCCTATTTATACGTCTAGCACTTAAACATGATTTATGTTTCTTATAAAGTTTTATAACATACCAATATAGTTTAAATGTTAATGTAAGGAAAATAAACCTAGCTTAAGTTTGTTCAAATTCATTTCCCTAACACAACTCAACCAATCCTCACCGGTGGGATCCGACCTTGTCAATGGAGATGTTATAAATACGGCTGAGGAATGAAATCATGGACCCCCGTTTTCCGGCTGCACCTACGCCCAGGAACGATCTCCGCAGCCCGTCCGTCGCTCCTCCCGGATCTCAACTGAACAGCCATCCAACGGACTTAGATTATTTTTGTACCTAGGATCCTTTCCCTTTAGTTTCTTACTGTACTTAGGTTACTAGTATATTGTACACACCCACGTCTTCCTTTCCTTCTGGGTCACTGCTTGTAAGTCTCGGGCACGTTACAACATTAGCATTAAGACGTGCACTGATGATATGGCTTTCACCACCTCCACTCTGTTGTGTGTTTCCAAAGTGAGGCCGTTTGACCGATTCCTGCAAGTGCTCGTCGGAGTAGGTTAGTCTTTAGCGCCTGGAAAAACCATTTATTTGTGAATAAGAGCTACAAGTTTGAGTTTATTCACTTTGGGCAGTTTTTGGTTGTCTTTTCTAAGAGGAAAGTTGAGGTAAGCAGTCCTTTTCAGTAACGTTCTGACAGTCATCCAATTGTAATTCGCTTCATCATGCAGTTCTGCTTCCCATAATACCTCTGACTCTTCTCTTTTTATAAGTGGGTCGTTACCCTTCCAAATAATTCATTTCCACCTATCAAGCAAAGTTAATTTGGAAAACAGTGATTTATTCCCACGAGAGTCCGTCTTTTATCCTTAAATCCTTTTGAAATCACACTGATTTCGTCTCTATCAACCAAATTTTGAGAAGTTTTTTTTACTGTTTGTCAATCGTTTTTAATATCAGACCAACCACTTTATAAAAATTTACTTATCAGGGTAAAGCGCGAGCATACTCGTTCTAAAATTCACTCGAAAATGTTTATATAGTATTTATTTACCACGACGGTACCCTTATGGGTACCGAATAACACAATTTTTAGAATTTAGAATTTATATTTGGTTAGCACCGGGAAGGTACTGTCTAAGCAAACATTAGTAACGAAATAAAGTTATGACAATGTGTGCAGATAAAATGTACAAATTCATAAATTGTCCTGCTATGTCAACAGTTAGCAATGTTTTAAAATTAATGGTGAACTAGAAAAAATAGGGGTCCAATTTATTTACTCGAAGTCTAGCGTAATGTGGTCGCTCGACACTAATGGCGGTCGATCCTGTAGGTCTAGCATATGTTTCTCCTCTTGAAAAAAACTAAGGTCAAGGCAGTTCAAATGTTGTCCTTCCATAGCCCGTGTTCCAAAACTGACCTTCTGGCAGAGACGTTTGTCTGTTGTATTTTAGTAACTGGTGATTTAATTATCCGGCAGCCCCTGCGCAGTCCAGGTATGCCAATCAATACTAGGAGCGTTTCTATCACAACGATGAGGACGTCTTTTTTCTTCCTGGCTGTGTAAAGTTCTGTTATGAGAATGGGATCATTGTGAGAAGTCTGATTAGGCGCACGGTCAGCCACCGAAAGTGTTAGTTGTCTGGCAAACTAAGCGGATATAAAGCTGTTTAACAGTGTCATAGCAAATACTGGAGTATGTTCCTCAGCCATAGCGGTCAGGTGGTAAGTGACATAAACTATGACTGCTACCTACTACCAGGAGATTTCTTCGAGCTTGCAACCAAAACCAACCTACGGGGTAAGATAATGACAATGCGCACTTTGGTGCTCAGCGTGAGCAGCCAGATATATACGAAAATTAACGATCATAAATTACGGATAATAAGCAGTTTTTAAAATCCACTGGTGATTATTTCCTTATAACGCAATTTTTAACAACTTTAACAAAGTTGAGCTCAAAACGAAGCAAAGACAAATACTTCTACAATAAATGTGTGGGAAGAATTCAATGGGCACCCGCTTTCGAAAACCGCGCAGGAGAAAAAACTGCTTCGTGAATTATATGGGGGAGCAGAGTAAGTTGCTTTTGAGTATAGGTGGAGACTAAAAATAAGTTACACTAAGTGCGTACGAAGACTTCAAAATAGGACACACAGGGGTGCAAGTTCATATGCGGACCCAGGGGCGGGGATGGACAGTGGACATCTCGGTAACGATGATGGAATGCTGATGCTGGTAAAAAAAGCAAAGAACGGAAGGTGGTTACAACCACGCTCGTCCGATTTTTAGCCTGAGGGGAGGGGCATGGGGACAGGACGCATTAATACGTAATTTTCAAACGGTCTCCTAAGTTCCCAATGGTCCCTGCTGGGGGTCATGGTGATCGGTCATTATGGACGTAGATTCAGGCAAACTTCTCATCTGTTTCAGTATATCAGTATATTTGAGGGAGATGTAGGTGAGTCACATTTGAATTATCTATTTGTACATGCGAGTAGTGGTATCACAAAAAAATCGTATCTTGATATGTTGGCGAGGCCAACATAGTGGAACATAGTTGAAAAATAGCAGACAGTGATAAAAAAACTCCCGGTTATATTAAGGAGAAAAAAACTGTCGCCCTTTGGGGGGGGTCCAACTGGGTGCATTGCGGAGGTTAAATGAATCAGCCAGATGCTCCCTTGCTGATTGCAGATTCCGTTGAGGGAATTCAAAGGCGGAAATATATGCCCAGATTATCCTCAGTCCATTGCGGTTCGAAACAAAGGAGAACGTTCATACACCTCATGGATGACGGCCACCAGGTCCAGCTGATGCGAACACTCATGGTGTCACCAAGGTGTGCAAATAATTAAGCAGCGAAGACCTCGAGGACCCCAGCATGGGAATTATGGAAGAGGCAATACCTCAAACTAAAATAACAAACATCAATAAATGTTAATTAAATATATCAAGTAGTTTCATAAATACCTTATTTGCTGACGTCACTCTTGCAGCTTTCAGTTCGTGTTGTAGCTCGCACCATTATATCGATCTAACTTTTGCTTAAAAACCTCCAAGGAGTCCGACATAACAACATCCAGAGGAAGACTATTCCAAGCTTCGACTACTTTTTTGGAGAAGAAGTACTTCCCTAGTGTCTAGCCTTGCTCCAGTCACACGTAATTTGAGAGGATGACCTCTCAAGTTCGTTGTTGTTGCTAACTCGAAGAAATCACCTGGGACGAGACAACAGTCCTGGAGTCGTAGTATGCGGAATGCTAGTATCAGGTCCCTCCGAAGCTGTCTATAGCACAATGAAAAGAGATTGAGTTTCGACAGCCGTGTTTAATAAGGCTGTGAGACATGTCCAAAGACAAGTTTTGTTGCTCGCCTTTGGACCTTTTTCAAAGATGTTGATGTTATTCGCCGTCCAGGGTCTCCAAGCTTGGATAGCGGACTCCAACTGTGGCCGCACGAATGTTCCAAAGACTTTAGCGAAGCAGTCGGTAGTGAAGGCTGCAAAATCTCGTTTAACGAGGTACAGAATCGAAATGGCTGACTTCGCTTCTTTGCGCAATGTAGGGAGGGTTGAAGCGTGGTCGCGATCCAGACTCCCAGGTTCTTTTGGGCATCCAATTCTTTCAATGGAATGCCATTCAGACTGTAAAGCATACGGTTCGAAGGATTGCTTTTCCCGACTCGTATGATGTTGCACTTGCTCTCATTAAACGGCAAGAGCCAGTCATTTGACCATTTCTGGAGTCGATTTAAGTTTGCCTGCAAGTTCTCTTTGTCAGCCGCAGTTTGAATGACGCGCCAAAGTTTGAGATCATCGACAAACATGGCAATATCGCAGTCCAGTTAGTTGGTACAATCGTTGATGTAGACAATGAAGAAAAAGGGCCCAGAACAGAGCTTTGGGGAACACCACTCTCAACCTCAACCTTGGTCGAATGTTTCTCGCTGATATGGACATTTTGTGAGCGGCCAGTTAAGATGTTTTCTATCCATGTCAGAAGTCTACCTCTTACGCCTACGCGGTTGAGTTTATAAAGAAGGCATTGGTGCGGCACGCTATCAAAAGCCTTTTTGAAGTCGATATAGACTGCTTGCACTGTATTTCCTCTATCGACCGCTTAAGTCTAACTTTCTAAACAGTAAAGGCAAAATTTGTGACGCAGGATCTACCTCTACGGAAACCGTGCTGGACCTGGGATAGCAGATTTTTATGTTCTAGGAACTGCATTAGTTGTTGCTTGATTATTTTTTTCATTATTTTTCAGCAAACTGAAGTAAGGCTGACCGGTCGATAATTGTTTGCAGAGACCCGGTTTCCACCCTTATAAAGCGGCGTAACTTATGCGGATTTCCAGTCGGCTGGTAGACTTCCGGTCTGGAAGGATGTTTGGAAAAGCGTAAAGAGTGGTTTTGACAACTCTCTAGCTGGCTCTTTACAACAGCTTGGCAGGTACTTCATCGGGACCTGGTGACTTAGATTCCTTTAACCCCAAACGTTCCTTGAGGACATTTGTCTCGGTGAAATCAACAGTCTCGACTATTGTATCCACTTCGAAGCCATTGGTAGGGTAATCGTATCTCGTTTCCTTTGTGAAAACAGACTGGAAAAATTCCGAAAGATGATCAGCCTTCACACCGTCTTCAGTAAGGTTTATGCCCTCGGCGGTCCTCAGCAGGGGTATCGGATCCTTGTTTAGTATATTTTGTCCGAGGTAACCGTAAAACAGTTTCGGGTTTACGGTGGCCCGGTTCAGCAGGTCCACTTCGAAAGCCTGTCTTTTATTTATTTATTTAGAATTTATATTTGGTTAGCACCAAAAAGGTATTGTCTAAGCAAACATTAGTAACGAAATAAAGTTATGACAATGTGTGCAGATAAAATGTACAAATTCATAACTTGTCCTGCTATGTCAACAGTTAGCAATGTTTTAAAATTAATGGTGAACTAGAAAAAATAGGCAGTGAAAAAAACTCCTACCATGAAAATGGAGGCAGAGTTCAATAGGCCTTCATTTTCGAATAGAAGGTAGGAGAAAAAAACTGTTCTAACAATAAGGCCCTTGACCCAATTTCTCTGCATTTTCTACGCTTTTAGAGATGCAGGAGTTCCGTCCGTAAGCGATTTTTTCCACAATCTCCGCTTTTCGTTAACTAAGATTTTTAAGGCCTGCATAAGTCATCGCGGTCTGTTCGTTAACTTTTTTCTCAAAAATTGGACAGTGATTTTCCATGAGCCTGTGCAGTTTGTCCCGGAACGTTTCCCAGTCCTCGGTTATGTTTCCAAAGTATAAAGGTTCCCACTGAGTGCGCATGAGTTCGGCCCTCATTCCACTGAAATTGCCTTGCCATATATTCCTTCTGATTGCTGTGGGTCTTGCTGGTACAGAAAATAGTGAGTACTCCCATCGCAGTACCACGTGGTCGCTTTTAACTAGCAGCGGTAGACATGACACTTCGTTGATGCTGTCGTGCTACTTCGTGAGAACTAGGTCCAGGCAAATGGCCTGTTGTCCTTCGCACACCCTTGTTGGAAAAGTGACGTGCTCTGTGAGAAGTAGCTTTAGTGTCGCGCTCAGAAGACAACCATCAAAGGCTAGGTCAGAACGTTTTTTATAGGTTGAGCTCCAGTCGATGTGACGCGCATTGAAGTCACCCATGATCAGGATATCCAACCGTGTAGCAATCTTTTCAAGCTCCTCTGGCAGGTAAGCATCGGCTACGGGGTCTCTTCTCAGTGGGCGGTAGACTGTCAGGACATCCAGACTTGATGTACCTGGCACTTTTACGGATAGCCATATCGCCTCGGAAGTAGACGCGAGTTAATAAGTTTTGTCTAAAACTGTAAGTTCGCTTTTCACGTATGTGAGTACGCCACCTCCTTCTTCTAAGACGATGCCTTGAGGGACACCACTTATAACCGGAGAAGGTTTTGACTTCGAGGTATCGATGCACACAGTTTGCAATCTTCCTGTAAGACAATCTGCGATCCATGTCAGCAGAATTCCTTTTATGCCAATTTCAGATAATTTGTAGATGAGATGTTTGTATGGGACACTGTCAAACGCCATCTTTAAATCAGTGTTTATGACGTCAACCCTACCATCGTCGTCCAATGCGCGAGTCCACTGCTCTGTGGAGAGCAATAAACTGGAAAGACAAGAGCGCTTCTGTCTGTAACCATACTGGAGCTCTGAGAGTAATTAGTTTTTCCTCAAGGAACTTCATGGTAGCCTTCTTAATTATTGATTCCATTATTTTTAGCAAATGGAGGTCAGGCTGAGAGGCAGATAATTGTTGACATAAGATCGAGCCCCACTCTTGTATGTGGGGTATATATTTTCTGCCTTGCATTCGGATGACAGTTTCCCTGATTCAAATGACGATTTGAATATATGCGCTAATGGTTTGGAAAGTTCACCGGCTAGTTTTTTTAAAGAACTTTGCGGGTTAATCGTCCGGACAAGATGACTTCGCTTCTTTCATATTTCGCAGTTCACGTTCCACGAGAGGTTCCGGGAAGAGTATATATTGAAGCACTGGACTGGCCTCTACAACAGCACTGCTGACATGGTCAAGCTGAAGTTCCGGTTCTCTAGTGAATATTGAGGCAAAGAACTGACCCAAGTGTTTGGCTTTGTCGCAATTTTCGACTACTTCAACACCATTCCCATCCATAAGTACTGCGACTGGCTCCTTATTTTTTAATCGAATATTGACATAATGGATAAAAATTTAGGTTTTTTTTCAGCCTGCTGGATAATTCGTGATTCATAGTTCTTCCTTGTCTTAATGATCATTTTGACAGCATTTTGTTGTTGATGAAATTCTTCGAGATTTTCTGCTGACCCTGTTTCCCTGAATATCTTCCATTTTTTTATTTTTTTCTTCTTCAACTGCCTTCTAAGTTCTCTTGTTAACCAGGCAGGGCGAAAAGGTCTTCTTTGCCCTTCACTGGACAAATCGTTCAATCAGATCGAGCGGAATTGTCTTAAATGATCGCCAGTCATCCTACGGATTCCCTTTGAGCAAACAATCCCATTTCACGGACATCAGTTCTTTCTTCATCGCGTTAAAATCGGCTGTCCTTATATTTCATTTGCCTTGTGTTCTCTTCTGGCGCTGAGGATAAAGGGAGCAATTCCACAGCGGCGTAGTTTGATCACTCTTACCAAGGGGTGCAATAGGATATACATCATCAATGCTAGAGAAATCCTTCGTAAATACTAGGTCCAGGCAATTTTCTCTCTGGTTCTCTCTTAAATCTCGTTGGTATGTTAACCTTTTGGACCAGAGGTTTGTCGAGAGTGAGATCCATTAGCTTGTGGCCGAAGGAAGTTGGTGCACCATCAACTGTCAGATTTACCCAGTCTACTATAGGTGCATTGAAATCTCCAACAATAAGCACCTCCTGGTGACTTGCTACTTCCTTGAGCAAATAGAGGAGGGATTCATCAGCTGCACTTGGAATGTTCGGTGGTCTGTAGATCGTCAAGAATTGTAGGTTCTGTGAACAATTAATTTAAATCATTATCCGGAGCAATTCGGTAGCACTCTAGATTGGCATAGCATATTTTCAATCAACGATCCAAACTTTTTCCGTGAGCTATTGCAGAGCCTCACAGAAAAAATTCCAGGCTTTTATCCCGTTTACGATTTTTTTATTCAAATACAGCTTCTTTAAACTGTTCAACATTTTCTCCAAAAAAGACTTAAAACATTACGAAAGCAACTTGAAGGTTCATCTAAAAGCTCTATTTTCAGTTCACTTAAGGATTGCACAAATATTTGAATTAGCATCGAAAATTATGCTCGATCGAGATAAGCGTAGGGAGTCTCGGGCACTAAGTGATGGCAATTTATCCAAATCTGTTGTTCAAATCTTCCATGTTCGGTCATCAGCTAAGCGTCTGAATGTAATTTCACCTTTAATTGCCTACAAAAAATTTCATTCAGAAGATTTCGGCACAGCAGAATTTTTAAATTCATTTTTTGCCAACCACTTTACCATTGAAACTAGCATCACTCCCTCAATTCCTCTGCTGTCAAATTCAAATTTACTTCTAACAACCATTAATTTCTCGCCTTCAAGTATTCAAAATGAAATAGCCCGCCAGTAAAATTCACCTTCTTAACTCATTTATTGAACAGTTAGGAAATTTTACATCTGTACTAGGCAAATTATTCTCAGTATTTTTCGAAAACGGTTTATCCCCGATTATAGGAAAACTCCTATTATAATATCAGTTTTTAAATCTGGTTCCCGATCTGAAATTCATTAATATCGCGGTGTTCACAAAAAGGCCCTCTTTTGCTAGAACCTTTAAAAAACTAATTGTAAAACAAATCACGGATTTTTGCATTAGTAATCGAATTCTCAACTACTTTCAAAATGTTTTTTTACCGGAACACTCATGTTAAACCTGCCTCATGTCTTTACTAAAGCTACTAACCTCTCTTCGTAACGATAATCTATCTGTAGTAGTTATCTATTTTGATCGTAGTAAGGCATTCGATAAATGTCCTCACAGACGACTTCTAGCTAAACTAGAGGTTATAGGAAGTCGTAGTCCCCTAGCTGACTATATTAGATCATACCTATCTGATCGAAAAAAAGTTTTAAGTGGGGTCCTCATACTCAAGCGCTACCCCGATTGCGAGTGGTGTCCTTCAAGGTACCGTATAAGGTCCTTTGTTTTTCTTACCAAACATAAAGGATATTTCACGATAGTTAAGTATTTTCAATCTAATATTTATGTTGATGACCTCAGATGCGTGTATTCATTCTCTAACTCTACGACCGAACGATGCCTAGAAAAAATTCATTTGGACTTAGACACTCTTTCGGCTTGGAGTTCCGCATGGCTCCACATGGAGTTCTCACCTACTTATTGTCCCTACATGAGTTTGGGCCTGTAAGGCAGCCGCAAACTCTTATTTTTGAAGGTTAACTATGATTGAATATTCCTCCATCAAGGACTTGGGCTAAAGTTACAACAATAAATTAGATCTTTCGCCTCATGCCGATAGAATTACGGCCAAAGCTGCTCAGATTTGCGGCTTTATTTCTTATAATTTCTATCTTCCTGAATTAAAATTAAGACTTTATCGTATGTTTGAACTTCCCATTCTTGAATTTTGCTGTCCTATCTTCGGTTTGATGAACGAATCTAGCCGTTCAAAAATTAAAAATGTCCAAAGACATTTCACAAAAAACTCCTATTTCCGACTCTTTCAACTACTTCCTACTCAACAAGATTTATGCATTAATTATTTATTTATTTCCAGTTTACAGGCAAGGTCAAAAGGGATATACAGTAGGGGGGTCAAGCTGACAGTGAAAAAAATTCCTGATCGTTCTTTATAGTGTTTTCAGGAGAAAAAACTGCAGCTTATTGAACGGATTAAAGTGTAGGACAGGGAAGTATTGACAAAGGTGCACGGTGTAGTACTTCTCCTTTCATTGATGTAGATCAGGTATTTTGTACTAGCAGCAGGTATGCCGGCGAACTGCTGCTAGCTGTCGACTGAGGAATAACCCGATTACGGACTGCAGAGCCAGCAATATTGCCTTCAGCATGAAGTCCGGCACCGGATTCAGAGTCCGTGGACGCCATCAGAACCGAAGAGAGCTTCAACAGAGTCAGCACCCAAAAGTGTTGTTACGTGTCTTGAATGTAGAAAACTAGTGACAGCTCTCGTAAATAAAGGATAGTTTTGCTGAATTTTAATACTTTTTGGTAGTTTATTCCAGATTGCTATAGTGTTTACCGAAAAAAACTGACGGTATCTAACGGTGCGTGCCAAAGGACGAAATAAAAATACATCTCGATGACTGGAGCGCCGAGAGTGATCGAGCTGTCTCAGGGACGTAAGGGGGTTAAAGTTAAGACTGTGTAAAAGTTTAAACAGTAAAAATAGTCCCTTCTGTAATCTACGAAGCCACAACGGGTTGAGGCTTGTAAGCTCACAGCGTTGTTGAAAGGAAAGGTTTCTGTGCTCTGAAGTGAATACTCTTTTAGTAAAGAAGTGCCGGACTGACTCTATCTTCCTCCATTCACTCGCGTGCAGAAGGCTAAATAGAAACGAGCAGTATTCCAGACTAGGTCTGACATACATTTTAAAAAGGCTGGCCCTAATATTGACAGTTTTCACAATTTTGAGAATAAACCCGGTGGTTTGGCGTGCTTTCGAGACAATCAGAGCGCAGTGCTCTGACAGATTAAGACTACTAGAATATGATATGCCCAGATCCTTTATAACCCCGGGCACATTTATTTCATGACCGTCTATGCTTTAGATGTGGCTGATGGTTGTCACCACTAACCATAACGGAGCACTTGTGCCAAGAAAGCGAAAGGCGCCATGTGCGACACCACTGAGCGAAGGCTTGAAGATCCTTTTTTAAGAGCTCAAGCAAGATTTGGCGATCAGCCGGTTTATATCGATAGGCAAACTTTTAACGGCGTCAGCGTGCATAAATGGCCTACCATACTTAAAGCAATCAGGAAAATCGTTTACAAAAATGCAAAATAGAAGCGGGCCGAGCACGCTGCCCTGAATAACTCCGCTCCTCACATGCGTGGGGTTGGAGATAACATCAGAAATTTTAACTCGCTGTGCATGAGCATTAAAATAGGAGGATATTTGGTTCAGAATCTTATTACCTATGCCGAAGGAGGTAAGTTTTAACAGGAGGAGATCATGGTCAACACGATCAAAAGCCTTCGTGAAGTCGAAATAAACGGTGTAGATTGCAAAACCACTCTCTCTAGATTGTAGCACATGATCAAAGTAAGAGAGCTGGCAGGTGTAACAAGACTTTTTCGAGAAACCCATGCTGAGCTGCATTACGTAGGTTATTCTCTGTTAGGTGACGCATCAGCTTGTCTTTGATCCAGGTCTCTAAGATCTTTGAGACTGCTGGCAGGGTATTTATTGGCCTAAAGTCATAAAATGACGTAGTTCGGCCGTGTTTGGGTATAGGCAGAATGTGCGATTCCTTCCATAAAAAAGGGAAGGTTTCACTCTCAAAGAGCAAGATTAAATATCTAATACAGAAATGACGGAATTATATCGTTTGCATTTGCCTTCAGAAGGCTGACCGGGACGCCATCTGGTCCAGGACTGTAAAATTGACGAAAACGCCGAATGGCTACGGTCACGTCCCAGAGGGTAAAAGTTATGGATTCGAGGACCTTACTGGTCCAAACACGGATGTTTGGAAAGGGGGCAACGGAATATTCACTAAAAGTTCTGGACAAGAACGCATTGAAGCTATCAGCCATCAACTTAGCGTCAGCTATAGGGTTTACAAAAGCGTCTCGAAGTACAGGGTACTGCGTTTTTCTCTGCGATTTTACTGTGCGTGAAAATAGTTTTGCAACATTTAACGAAGGGTTTTCAGCAAATTTACTCTCTTCAGCTAGTCATGTTTTCTTCAGAAAGCCTCTTAGCCTGTTCAAAGATTTGTTCGATCAAGGGCAAGACGGAAGTGTCATTTAGTATATGAAAACGACGCGAGTCTACGCAGTCTACGGCGGAAAGATAAAGGGAGGTAGACTTTATCCTTGACATTAATTATTTTTTTACGGGGAGCAGTTTTAAACTTTTTTACCCTACATAGCCTCATTAAAGTTCTCGCAGATTTACGTCAAAAGGATGACATCTAAAGGTTAATTCTAGAAATAAAGTTGAAATTTTGTAAGTTAACCTTATTTCCAGCGATGAAAAATTTGCAGTAACTGGTATACAAGTTGATATAATTTTTCATCCTGCATAGCCTCTTCACTTATTCTAATTTCAGTTTAAACTCGTTCTCTAGCAGATATTTGCTTGCAGTGCCTTGCTTAAAACACATATTTCAAATATTACATCTTTTATTCCGCAAAACGTCACTAGTGACAATTTTCCTTTCGTATTATCGATTTGAAAAATACTTATATTTTAAAATCAATATGAAACCCCATTCAGTGCTTAGGTGCAAACATCCTCTTCGCGTAAGACTTCCACTAGAGCAATCAACCGTAAACATGTAGAAATTAGACCTGGACGCCCTGGAAAACTTTAATACCTTTATGTCTAAATATGGTTCTGTCTTCACGATCCTTGGTACCATTTTTGAGTGAAAGTTGTCTTCACTCACTTCTCAACAATGTGAGAAACTAGAGTATTTTATAAACATGGTCAGTACTGAGTCAATTGACCGACATACGAGAAGTTTCAATTTTCTTTTGAAAAACGTCCCCAAGAGTAAAATCCCCCTGGACGTTGCATTTCATTTCCTTTATTCATGCGGCTTTAACTTTAAAGTCGCTGAAGCTATAAGGTTGTCAACCGTAGCAAAAACCCGCCAATTCTGGTCAAATTTTCAGCGATTGAAGTCGACCTTATTTTCTCTAAGCATGAGCACTCAGCTCAATATTTCAAAAAACAAGCTATTTATCTGTACGGATAAAACCCCAATGGAACGTCGGGTTTCACCCTCATTAGCAACCAAGAAGCCTTGGTCTACACCTTCAATACCAAACGCTATCTCAGAAGTTGGTCTCGAGGCCTTTGCCCAGTGGTGCTGCACATGGCGCCTTTCCCTTTCTTGGCACAAATGTTCCGTTATGGTGGTTGGCGACGACCATCAGCCTCAACTAAGCATGGATGGCCACGATCTAAATGTGCCTGGTGTTGTTAAGGATCTGGGCATATCATATTCCAACGGTCTCAATCTTTCAGAGCATTGCGCCCTGATTATCTCCAAAGCACGCAGAACTGCCTGGTTTATCCTCCGAAATTTTAAAACTTTTGATATAAGACTCCGCCTTTATAAAATGTACGTAAGACCTGGCCTAGAATACTGCTCGTTTCTATTAAGCCTTCTGCGCGCTAGTGAACGGAAGAAAATAGAATCGGTCCAGCACTTCTTCACGAACAGAATTTTATCGTTGGAGCACCGTAATCTGTCGTATCAAGAACACTGTGGGCTTGTCAAAAAATGATCCCTTATTGTATAGCCGAGCGCAGAAGGGAATTTTTACTGTTTAAGCTTTTGCATAGTCGTACATTTAATCCCCTTACCACTGTGAGGCAGCTTGACCATCCTCGGCGTAGCAGTCATCGCAATATTTTTTATTTCTTCCATTAGCTCGCACAGTTAAGTATCGTCGATTCTTTTTCGGTAAACGCCATAGCCATGTGGAATAAACTACCCCATAATATAAAAATCAGCGAAGTTATTCTTTGTTTAAGATAACTTTTACTAGTTTTTTGCATTCAGAACAGTTTCCAAGAATTCAGGGCGCCGACACGGTAGAATCTGTTTTCCTGTTCGACGGAGTGCGCGGCATCTGAACCCGATCCCTGGTGTTACCCTTGAGGGATACGACACTGTCTCTGCAGCCTGCACCCGTTGACTTCTTCGGCAGACAGTGAGCAACCGTACACGGATGCGCTCTTGCTTGGGGCAGAATCCCGGTTCCTAACAAAGACAGAGAGACTGCGAACAGACTGTAAATTTTTAGCCCTTCCCTGATCTGAACTGCTTTCATCCTTACAGTACTTCTTTTATTTCGTTCTCAAGACAGCAGTTACTCCTGGTAAACCAACGCAGATTTTTTAGCTCAAAGACAAGTCCGGCTAAAGTCTCAGCCATTTCGAAAACCGCAAAAATTTAGCCTGTCCACGAGTTTTTTTCACTGCCTTCCTGATCCCCACTGAAAAATTTATCTTACGATACCTGTAAATGGCATTAACTAAAACTATTATTATTATTATTATTATTATTATTTTACGAACTACAGTAGTCAAAATCCCCAGGACCAGATGATCTTCCACCCAATGATTCTGAAAGAACTCGCCAATGAGCTTTTTGCACCTTCGTCAGTGCTCTTTCAAAAGTCATTTGACTCCGGAACACGTCCTATCGCTTTGGAAGCTGGCACATATAACTCCCTTTTACAAAAACGGTAGCCGGGCGTCAGTGACAAACTACAGACCTATAAGCTTGACATGCATCCATGGCAAGATTTTGGAAAGGGAATGAGTGAAATTCCTAGAGACTCATAATTTGTTATCAAGCTGTCAACATAGGTTCAGAAAAGGAAGATCCTGCACAACAAATTTGCTATATTCGCTCCAGAGGTGGATCAAGCACTTGAAGATAGACACGCGGTTCACATCGCCTTCATTGACTTTCAAAAGGCCTTGCATACAATGCCGCACAAGAGACTGCTTAACAAGCTAGAACGAATTGGAATTAGAGGTTACCTCCTCAAGTTGATCGAAAACTTCCTCGATGGTCGGTGTCAGGTTGTGTGCATCGGCTAAGAGAGGTCAAGTTCTGCTACGGTCGAGAGTGGGTTTCCTCAGGGTTCAGTACTAGGGCCAATACTGTTTTTAATATGCATGGACAATTGTTTTAGGAATCTGGACTTTAAAGCAGCAATGTTTGCTGACGACATCAAAATCTGGAATGTAATCCAGAGCCCGGCTGATGCAGATAAACCACAGATCAACCTAGCTTGGTTGGAGGAGTGGTCGAATCATTGGCCTTTGCGGTTCAACGTCGATAAGTGTACAATATTTCGCTAAGGCAGCCCATCTAGATCTGCCGAAAGTAGAAGCTACTTTCTCAACGGCGAAGCCTTAAAAGACGTGGAAACCCAAAAGAACCTTGGTATGCTGACGACCACCACCTAAAAACCATCCTCTCACCGCTCGAAAGTGGCGAAGAGCGCAATCTCGGTGCTGTATGCAATCAGACGAGCCTTTTTAGATTTCGATGAAGATCTCTTTGCAATGACTTTTGGAACATTCATTAGCCGCATTTTGAATATGCTGTACAAGCTTGGAGACCCTGAACATTTCAAGATCAGAACTGCCTCGACAGATTACAGAGGAAAATCACCAAAATGGTAAGGCGTAAAAGCTCCTTTCCATATCCAACCCGCCTAATGAATCTAAATCTATTCCCTTTGAGTTATAGGAAAATGCGTGGTGACCTCCTGCAGAAATTCCGCATTGTGTAGGGATTGGATTGTTGCCTGGAATTCTCAGACTTCTTTGAATTTGCTGCCACGACCCATCTTTGCAGTCACCCATTGAAACTGCGCATCCAGCAGGCGAGACTGGATGTGCGCAAGTTTTCATTCTCTGTCAGAGTGGTTAAACCATGGAATGCCCTCCCTGAAGACGTTGTGATCTCACTATCGCTGGAAAGCTTTAAAAGGAACCTTGACAGTTTTATGTTCCAAAAAGGAGCCTGAGCGATGAGGAATTTATCTTAACCCTCGAGAGTCACGCATTACTTGTCATATTTTATGATCGCCTTTTGTTATTTTGCATCCCACACGGTTTTCTCTGTATACCGCACTTAATTTAACATTACGAATAGGGTACTTAAAGGCCCATGCCTATTCCCCTCAATAAACTGAATTGAATTGAGTCAGCCATTTTGCAGGTTCCGAAGAATCGATCAGTCTAAACAGTTGTTAATTAAGCTTATATCTGCGAGTTCAAAAGTATGATAGGTACGAATGGCGCTAGCATTTTTCAAAGAGACAAACAGAAGTCAAAAGTAAAATAATGTACGGTCTCTTTGGAAGAGGCCCTGCTTAAAATAAACGAAGAGGGGAGAAATTTCGTTTGTGAAAATGTGGTCTAAAAATATGCTTGTCTGTCTTTGAAGAACGGACTAGCTGAAACCAGTTAGAAAAATTAATGGTATCCAGGAAAGGCTCTAATCTGGGTGGAAAGAAGCTTGAAAGCAGTCAATTTCAAGAAAATTGAAATCTCCAACTATTATTTTAATTTCAAAATTGGATTCCGAAGCCAATTCAAAAATTTCACAAAGTTGTGCCATATCATCGGATAATGAATAAGGTGGGTTGGAAACGCAACCGAGGATCACCTTTTCTCGGGGCGACAGGGTAAAAGATACGAAGCAGTTATTACCAGAGAATGACGGGGCATCTAGATCGAACGGAAAGTGCGTAAATGAAGCTTTAACAAAGAGAAGACGACCACCATGCTTACTAATGCAGTCTTGACGGTAGAGCTCATATTCGTCTATGATAAGCAAAGCGTGAGAAATTAAGGGATGGTTGCAAGATTCAGTTACACATAAAACATCGGATGTCAACTCGAAAGCAACGGCTCTAAGTTGAGCCATCTTATTTATAGCAGACCTAGCATTAAGCAATATGACATCGAGTGTAGTATGGGCAGCCGAACGAGCGTTATCGCTATTTAAAAAAAGGAATTTGGAGGTGGGTAATTAGGTTGGAAGTAATTGCTGTTTGGATAGTAACTGCCAACTCCGCCAGAGCTTTGTAGATCTCAGAGAAGGCAACATATCATTTAATGGAACTATGTTACCTGTATTTTGGGTCAGATTTGGATTCATATTTTGAATCATTTCATTCTGACGGCATTCCGCGGTGATGTAAATGGAAAAGTTGACAACTTCGTTAATTAGCGAAGCTGTCAGTCAAGATGATGAAGCCTGATTAACGGATGTGCTAGGGGGCTACCAGAAGAAGAAGAAACGACAGATTTAAATGATGTAGGAGG
>WEDG01002103.1:0-17826 GCA_017591395.1 Schistocephalus solidus | reverse complement strand
CTACGTGTACACTTACATTCTGGTTTGCAAATTGCATGCTATTTTACACTCCGTCTGAGGAAATTCACACTTTTTTCTACGGTATGAGGACGATGTCCCAACATGCTCTTAACTTTTGCAATGAATATGGACCATATTTTATACTTTATACATATTATTACTAAATGGACAGATATGATGCTTCAGAAATCTCATGATCAGAAACTTTTTTAAAACCAAAGACATCCTTAACTCGAGCATAAACCTTGAGAAAGATATAATTGGCTACCAAATGGGTATTAAAAATAGTATGTTTGCTTAAATTTTCTATAAAATGTATTTGCATTTTTATGGGCATCGAATATCGACGAGAAAAGTGCATAACGCATAAGTATTCCCTTTTTACAGAAGTTTGTTTTTCCAGGCAGTTGGAATGAAGTTTTTTTTAAGAGCCGGCATTCTGATGTGACTTAAATATGTTAAGATTATGCTGTAGGTTATCAGGAACTACGCAAAGTGAACCGACATATTGTTCATCTCCCATTGTCTGTCTCAATAAAACGAATAAACTAACAGTTATCCTTGTTGAATCACGTGAGTCAGACACGCTAGATGTGAATATCACTTAACTGTGGTTTTATATGAGACCGAGCAGTGACATCCGAATTGGTTCAGTTTGCTCTTAGTCTTACCTTAAAAAAATAGTTCCACGTAGCTCTACTTGTATAGTTAAACTTTATCCATTTCTACTACTCGAAACTATTTCAGATTGTCTGTTTTTCTACCTACGAAGGTATCAAGCAGATAGTTGGGTACATTGAAGGATATTTACGCTAGGTAGCGTAGAAAACTCCAAAAATGCTGCCTATTTAATAGTAGTGAAAATGCGATTGCCCGGTGGTATGTCAAAAAGAAGAAGGGGCGTTCCCCAGGTGAGGTTCACTGCCTTTCTGACGTTTCGGGTAGTGGTTTCGTCTATCCATCTTCAGAGATTGAAAATTCCTGCCATTCTTGCCTTGTGCATAGCCTGCCAAATACCTATCTGTGCACTTCGTATGATCCACATCTCACTATCACCGCCACCGACCCGTTGACTGGCTGTTAGGTTGCATCAGCCTGCGTCTCACTATGGCTTGTTTCACCTACACCATTGTTGGCCACGGAAGGTCTGTAAACAGATAGGAACAGGCAAATTAATGTGGCAGTCGACTGAGCGGTCAATAGACATACAGACCCCTTTTTTATAGCTTGAGGCGTGATCATCGCCTTAGCTCACAATTTAAATGACGTCAAACTTGAAGATGTTTAAAAGCTGCGTGGCATGAGTTACTACTTCTGACTTTCGGTCCAACCTTCGTACGGCCAACTGATGCTTATGCATTCGCTTTTGTAGTTGTTGGCCGGCTTCACCGAAATATTTGCACATCCAGAAGCTGTAATGAAATCAGTAGCAACGGCTGACTTCTGCTTGAGAATAGGCTCCTTTGGATGCATCACATGCTGGCAGATTGTCGAGTTAGGCCTGTGGGCAACCCTTTAATTCGAGTGGTGCGAGAGATCTAGCCACGGTTTCGGGGACCCCATTAATATACTGAATGTCCCACCATACATTTGGCTGAAAAGCACTTTGTTTTTCTTTTTTGGCATTTGATTCCATTCAGTGAACCCTCGTAGATAGCCGTTGGTTCTGAAAAACTTCCCGGTAATATTAATATCTTCCCGTTTAAACGCTGCCATGCTGCAGTGAGTTTCTGCCTGTTGGCATAGCGTGTGTACACAACCTCATTTGTATTGCAGTAACTGGTCACTGTTGTAACTGAACATTTTTAACGTGTTTGTTGGTTTTCAGCAGACTGACTTCTCCATTTTGCCGTCCAATTTGTGGCATACAAGAACATCCAAAAACGGAAGTCTTTACTCTTCTTCTTCTTCATCATCATCATCATCATCATCATCATCATCATCATCATCATCATCATCATCATCATCATCATCATCATCATCATCATCATCATCATCATCATCATCATCATCATCATCATCATCATCATCATCATCATCATCATCATCATCATCATCATCATCATCATCATCATCATCATCATCTTCTTCTTCTTCTTCTTCTTCTTCTTCTTCTTCTTCCATGTGAACTGTAAATCGCTTAAAATCGAGTTTAATCGTTGTTTATATTAAGTGATGCCATCCTGTTCAACGACAAAGGTGTCATTAACGTAGCATACCTAAAATTTGGGTTCATACTCTTTAAACAGTCATCTATCGGGTTTGTGCAGAACCACATCGGCAATCAGCCCAAAAATTGGGAACCCCATCGGAGATGCCAGTGCAAGAAGTTTATTAGCCTGATGTTTCGGATTCTCACTCAAAAACTAATGTTCAAACATCAATTCCAAAGAGATCCACCGCTTGACCCACAGAAAGATGCACTGGAGATGAATTGCGCGTGAATAAGAGTATATTTTGGTTAGACTTATACGGCATCTATCGTACACTCTCCTATCCGATCTGGACCCGGTGTCACGAAAAGTCAAAAAGACTGGAGGCTGGAGAGAGCGCAGGGGGCTGACGCGGCTAGAGCTGTCCCTAGGTATGCAGCCACACCTACCTCAGATCCCATGGAGTGGGAGTCATAGAGATCACCTTAAGAAGGGGCCATTACAGCCTGAATAACAGTCCATCAGTCAGCCACTCAAAAAACGCACTGGACTGACTGCGAGGTATAAGTTCAACCATCAGTTACCAACCTTCTATGCCATGGCACTTAGCGACCCGTGATAGTCTCGGATCACGTATGCAACAGAGAAGACACATAAGGGAGGAGACGAAGAACAAACTTCCCACGTACGTGAGAGGTTACATTTGTGAGCATGCGTTGGCTGATGTTGGGCGCGGTCACGTGTGTTATGGGGGCTTATGAGAAGAGATTTGGTGATGTGGTATGACCGGTTGTGTTCTACCGCAAGTTTTCATGAAGGCGCAAATGGCCTAATAGGCCTATGCATTGAATGAACGTGTATGAGAAGTGCGGAGCGCTGAGTTGATTGTGACAGGTATACTTTGGTTTTCCTGGCACTGATTCACAAGTCTCTATGCGATGGATTCGCAAGTGACCAAGCAGGTCGATGCGTGAGGCGACTGAGCGATCGCAATGGCGACAGGTTAAGATTAAGCCCCCAGCGCTGGTAATTGGGCGAAGGTGGTGGTTAGGACAGTGGTTTAGGGGGTGGCGGAAGTGGTCTCAATGGTAATGGGAGTGGGAGAAATGGTGGCGGTGGTCGTTGCCGTGATTGACACAGGGGTTGTGGCAGGGAGATTGTGTTGGCGATAGAGGGCAGTGGGTCATCGGGAGCGTGATTGCCGGTGGTGGGGAGGTCGGCGTCGAGGCAACCGGGGGTTTGATGCAGAGATGAGAGGAAACGTGTTAGTTGCTATAGCAGTCAATGTTGGCGGGTTGTTGCTTCCATTGCGTCCGAAGGTGTCCAAAGAGGCCGATTGTCGCATGGGATGCTCGTTGAGAGCGTGGTCATGCTGTAAGGGGTGGGGTGTTAGCGTTGTAGATCGGGGGCGCTTGGAACTTGAAAGCCACCATTTTGGCTCTGGCAGCGTGGTCCAGTTTGCTTCGTAGATTGCTGTATCAGTCTTTACGGATCTCATTCAGGTCGATATCTCCTGGGCGAGGTCCTCCTAGGTCTCTGGGTTGACTTGCAGCCGTTTCAGAGAATTCTCCAAGGTGCCCTTGTAGCGTCTTTTTTGTCCATCTTGTCTGTGAGCACTCGTGGTGACATCTCCGTAGAAGAGTCGTTTGAATAATTGTTCGTTAAGCATCCTCACGATGTGCCACTCCATCGCATCTGCATTTGCCTGAACATGGCGTGGATGCTAAAAATTCCGGTCCGCTCCATGACCTCCGTGTCCGGGATCCTATCCTACCATATAAGCTTCAGTATTCTGTAGAGGCAGTTGACATGGATGTGATTGAACTTCCTGGCTTGATTGGAGTAGACAGTCCGGGTTTGCGTTCTATACAGGACTGCTGTTAAATAATGACCTTGTGCATCAGTAGATTGAGAGTCAGCTGAAGGCCATGGCGATTCCACACAGAGGTTTGCAGCCGAGGGTATCCTCTACCAGCGTCCTCGGCCTCACGCTTTTAGATGACTGCACGCATTGACAAAGCCAATGCAGCGGTTTTGTACCAGCTGGTAAAAAATGGTAACCCCACCAAACCCAAAATCTGGAGTCCCCATACACATCCAGCACTTGCGTCCGAACTGCCCACACCGCCTCAGGGCATTTGATAATTGCACTGGCCTATTCGACCACATGCACATTCAGGGAATCCCTCAGTAAAATAGCCTAGTAGAGACCCCATTAAGAGCACACCCACTTGCTTTCACGAAAACACGCCATACGCCGAATACAAACCAATTCAACAACACGCAAGTTCGGAAACCTCTTATCAACACATCCAGTATCATCTATACAACAAACATACACTTCATGCTGGCAGTACCGGAATGGCTGGCTACGCGCATACGAATTAGTGCGAAGCATGTCCCTTGAGGTAGCTCGGTACATTTGAACGGGAACCAGATCATGTAGAGCAGGCGTAAACAGGGTATTTATCCCTGCCACCCCCTAAGCCCAATTCCAAGCATTAGCTGATAGGCAAGCTTGCACAGCTGACTGATGCATGGGAGAGGAAAGAGAGCGCAATGTCGACACCAAGGGATCCATCCCCATGGCAAATCCACACCTTCCTCACTATACCCAGTTCGAGGCATGTGAATCTAGCAGGACGCACCAAGAGTTGTGATTTGCTTTCTGATGAGATAACTATGTCCTTGTGGAAGTATTTTGGAGTGATTGAAGGACTGAGGCTTGGATTGCAATGGCTCCTTCTAACTTTGGCCTTTCCCACATGTGAACTGCTAGCTGCGCATACAGTAGCCTGACACACAATTTTGAATCAGGTTATGTGTAGCACGTGTAGACGGGGTGTTTCTATGTGTCAAACACTACACCCACCGCCGGTTGCCTTGAAATTGTTTTGCCATCGGCGTATTTTGGGTGAGGAACGACTGGGTTCGATAGAGGCTACGGTTGTCCACATAATTCACGCGCAAGTCATCGCTTCTGTGCCCACCTCATGAGACTACTCTGTTTGGGCTGAATCACGCATCCCCTCCTAAACTCCCCGCAATCATTTGCACGTGGAGGTGCGTGAAAGAAGGGAGAATGCGGTGGATGTAGTGCAAGTCTGCTTCGCCGTAAACTCGGTCAACCTGCGCTCACTCCGTGGGGGACATGCAGTGAACGTCGTGGTGCAACTCTGTTGTGTGTTCTTTGCATGCTAAGATGTTTGCAGCAGTCTTGAAACAAGCACATACTCTTTGTGCATTAGCAATCACAGCATCACTTCTAAAGTCCATAAAAAGTGTAAAAGGTTTTCTGGGAAAATTTTTCACATAGTTTTGTCAAATTTTAAGGAGAAATTTTTGTCTGCAAGGCAAATTTACTGAGTACCCTACGCTGTTTCCATTTATCCTTGAATATTTGTATTTTATCCCCTTCTGCTGATATTACCCATGCGGTATACAATAAAGCTATTATTAGTAGTAACCGGTTCTACCTTCCTCGTTTTTGTAATTATCACGAGTTAGGTTTGAAGTATATCTATTGAACGGTCTCTGGCTTGGAATTGCTTAGCAAAGTCGTTTTTCGAGAGATAAGCCAAGAAAAGTCCTTCAACTTGGCTTATTTATTATATCATTTGATTATGGGTGGTTTTACGGACAGTCCTCAAATTTACAGCACCAGAGTCAATCTAGCTAAACCATAAAGCAAAAGTGTGTATTAGAGTAGTACCAAAAATAAGTAGGCTATGTTTTCCAATAAAGTATGCCCTGCTCGGATGGAAACACGCACCTTGGTTTCATTTTCCATATTTTTATCATCATCCTGCCTATTTTATACATAATAAAACTCCTCTCTATTTACAAAGTCTGACCGATGTTTTATTGGGCGCTGCCTTAGTGTGATTGGTTACAGTTAGCCATATGCATTGGTCAAATGTAGTCAAATGCAATAATATGACTTCGTGTTTTAGTTTCAATACTCTTTATAAAACGAATAAAAAGTGGCGACACCATTACTGAATGAAGAACTCAATTATTCTAACATTTCTGATTGGCTCGAACACATCATTTATTGCTATCTCTAATGCTGGGTTCGAGGTGAATCTAAAACCTCAGACGAATACGTGTCTTCTTCCAGAAACTGTGTCTCATTCCTCAGATTTGCCGTTTTGTGCGGACCGCAAAAAATATAAAAAGCAAGTGCAGTTGCGCAGTAACAGAAGGTGAATTTTGATGCCTGCCCTTCTGCCCTGTGTGTAAGCATATCTAAATGTATAGTAGTCTGTGGACTAACCGTTGCAATAGCTGAAATCCATGTTCAGTGGCTTCTTCTTAACATGGCTGCTATAGCACTCCCATTCAAATGGAATCCAAATAGTCTCTGTTATCTCTCGAAATCCTAGTACATTAGATGGAGATGGAGTGCAAGAGAGAGACTGCACAAGTCTGCTGGCCCTAGGAAAAAAATCACGTACAGGTTACCGTCCTGTGCCGTCAGGCACACGGTGAATGGCTCTCATACGAAGGTCGAACCGTCATTTCTAATTATCTACTGGCTTGGATATGTAACATTTACGCAAACCAAAACAAAAACGTCGAGATTTTCCCGAAACTTTTATTTATATTTCAATCTGCCTTCGTGAAGTCCCAAAATTGTCCGAGTTTTGTAAACAAACTTACTGTAACAGTACTGGGTAGTTAGGCCATTGAAGGTACGCTTTTTGATTTTAACAGACTCTCCAAAACCAAGAATCACCAAACTGAAAGTACAAACTTATGAAAGGTTCCAGATCAAGTATTGGGAACTTGAACTCAAAAGACTGCAGATTTTATTGCGAAATTGCTCTCTCTCTCACACATACATACACACACACTCTCATCTGTTAGGCACGCTTATTATCACTGTTATCAACGAAATCAAATGTTAGGCGCTGTTGCTCACCACTCCAGGTTAACTAGTACATGCTTAGGAAATTTTTAAATCCCAAAACTCGAAGAAGGGCAGAGGCCGGGCTTAGATGAAGGCTAATTTTGAAAGATAGGGACAAATAATTCTTTGGAGGGTTAACAAAAGAACTCGCTACCGTAATACCTCAGAATGCATTCCATTCATGACGCCTTCAACACTGTTATATTATGAATCATACAGAAGTGCTTTTCATACATTGCATGTTGAGCAGCATTTGAGGCAATGCCCCCTTTAAATTAAAAAAAATTGAGCACGTGGCTTTATGATAACAAAAACTTCATAGTCAAGTAACCAGCACGCAGTTACTCTGGTGTGAATAGGGCCTATTCAGAAATTCAAAAAGGATGACTCAGTGACGCAACTGGATCCCCAAGACCCGATAGAAGTAAAGAATGCGCGATAAACCGCCAGCTTCATAGGCGCCTTATTACGTGCATTGTAGTCAGAATCCTGAAAAGCGGTAAATCGGTACTTGGGTGGACGAAGATAGCATACGTAAGCCCACTCTAAAAAATAGATGGCAGAGTCTCCTGTAATACGATACGAATTTTAATACTAGCTTCAGCAAAACGGCAGAGGGGCGCGGCAATAAACAGAATTTGCGAAAGTCATTAAAAAAAATCGCGTTTATATCACTTTTATTTTTGTTACTTAAACGAGGTACGGAAACAGACGACGAACTATGAAAAAAGGGACTTAAGAGCGCGTTAGCGGCTGCAAATCAGGTTATCCACTATTATTTGTTAGAGTTTGGATAGGGAAAAATGGTATGCGGCAGGCAAACGTAACCCTAATCTAAACCCAAAAACCAACCCTTACTTTTTCACTAACATTAATTTTTAACCAAATCCTAACCTCAAACCTAACTCCAACCTTCAACCTAAACGTAATTATCTTCGAAATCTTAAGCAAAACGGAAACTCTTGTATACTACGTCTACCCATACCAACTACGTAGGTATGGTATTGTAATAAAAAGTTGTTGTTGTATATTCCATCCTCGCCCTTCGGTGTTTTACATGACCACTTTGGTTCTGTAATGCCAGTAAACGATATACCTAACGCGGTCGGAAATCCAAAATTTTTGGCGGAAGTTTTCTTCGTGTTATTGAAGTACTGACTGCTTTACTAGACTCAAACAAAAAGGAATAAAGTCATGGACTACTTAATAGATGGCTAGTTCGTCCCTTCTAATGCATCTGACGGCAGGTACATAATATACTACTTTTAAGGAAAGATCGGTCCACGTAATTCATATCTTAGTACCGAATGTTTAGCATTCCTCTATGGATGCGCTTAGAAACTGCCGAACACATCTATGACTATTGCCAACAATAAGCTACAGTCATCGTCGCTAGTCGTGCAACAAATTATCCAACGCTCTTTATGCTTGAGGATACCATTTTGTATTTGCTCAGGTTCCTGCCACCTGCCTTTCGTATCACCAAAGACCTTCAGTTATTGGCCGTTCCATCAGCGCCATCAATTCCAGAATCTCTATTGAATACCTATCACAGTCAGTGGATCGAGAAATGTAGCAGTCCTTCACTAGCTTATGCGCTGCCCCGCTAAAAATGTTTTGAAAGCTGCTTCCTACTGACTAGCGTTCATGTGTTGACATAATTCGTTTTAATATACGTACCATGGCCCCACCTAAGTTTCGTTTCTCTAGCCTGATCGGTACAATAATCTTATCCCAAAAAATCCTATTCAATGCCTTTCTCAACATACCCCTTGGCTAGAATTCAGCATAAACCGTCGATTGCGGTTTCAAAACGTTATGTTATAGATCAAAAATATCAGTAATACGGGAAATAAAGTGAGACATTGTATAGACTTACCTATTCCATATTTTTTAAAATTTTCTTTGCCTTAGATAAACCATTCGCATTTTAACACCTTTATGGCAACTACATCTCATTAACATGTACTACAAATGCACCCGGAAATTACAACAACGTCCAACATTTCAACCCGGAACAACTTTGGAAGTATCTCGCCAATGTGCAGTGGACATAAGAGCTTATTCCATAATATCGAAAATAACTCATCCTTGTGTGTTTCCTGCTTATAATCTTAATCCATTTTGACCCATGAGTCAAGAAACTTCAGTACCCAATTGTCTTGGAATTTAACCATTGTATCGATATCGATACGTATACGGAACCAAAAATGTCCGTTGCTGGCCGATTACACTTAGACCTGAGCTAATCATCTCTCCCCTTAGGTGGGATTACAGACTGCATTTTAAATGCCGGAGTTAAACTGCCAGTAAACGTTCATCCACACATTGAAACGCTTGGCACTTTTTCTTGTTTTGTATTTTCCAATCCCTTTTAGTAAGTCTTTTGTAAGGTGGTTGATAACTTGCTTTAGGGTGTTACCAGGCTTGCGTAAAAACCTGTCTGAACGACTCAGGCTACTTTCATGCGAAAATGCGGAAAGTTTCCCCGGTGGTCCATGCCTACGTCAATCATTGGTAAGATTTGTCATACTAGGAATATTATAGAATACCCGGAAGGTTGATAAGGATAGGGGGGGGGGCTGGTGCGAGCAGGCACCTGACCGCGGTCCTACAGATTACAAGTGAAATTAACAAAATGTCTAAGAGTTTTCCAGGACTGCGCCGACTTCCTATAATGAAGCCAGAAAATATTATCTTAAGGGAAAAACATAATGGCAAGTAATGTTTACAAGCGTCTGCCTATCGAACTCCGTAATGACAAGAAACCCATATGGAGCTTCCTGAACTCTTTTCCTTTTTCTTACTAATAAATATACCTGGACTTTTGTGTGACTCCAGGTGCAGACTATTACCGATGGACGTCAGCCATTTCATAATTTCGAGGAATTCTGACAAAGATATTCTACTATTCAAGGAACTTATGCTGTAACTCACAGTTCAATAATCAACAATTTATTCTAGTCGAATAAATGCATGCGATCTAAAATAAGACAGAAAATTTGACTCAGCTTGTACAATAGAAAAAAACACGCACACTATTTTTGTCACGGTTAAAGCACACAGTCAATGTCCTACCTTAGTTTCTCGTGTGTATGCAAAAGCGTAATTATTGCACTCGGTGCGCTGTGAAAATGAAACATGCATCATGCTAATGGAAACAAACACGCGAATTCCAGGAAGCAGTTCGGAAGAAGAAGACACGATCACTAGGACAAGAAGTATATTGACCTGACGTTTCGGATGAATAGGCATTTTTTGTGGCTGTCTCTGATACTAGTTTTAAAGGAGAATCCAAAATGTCAAGCTAATAAACTTCTTCCTCCAGCAATCGCAGCTTCCTCTTCCAAAACGCATATTCTTTGCTCTTAAAGATACATTGAAAATGACGGCCGAAACATTAACTCCTCTTGTTCTTCGCAATTTTATCCCCACCAAGCAATAGGATGAAAGACCGTGATAACCATTGGTTAATATTTTGCAGGACGACTGAGCATTACCGGGCTTTAACAGTCCATGATAACAAACTAAAACTAATTTTTATAGGGCTCATATTTCTACCGAAGATAGGTCACTCGTTTTCTGCATTTAGAAGAGCTTCCAAACATGTTGGATGCTGACCACGAATTCATCTTCTGATGTGTTGGAGTTCGTGGTCTATGATTCTTTGATAGGTCTCATCTTGAGGCATTGGTGCTGACTTTGCAGCCCGCAACAAGGAACAACTTCAACCGACAGCAAACATCTGCTTACCCATGCAGCATTTTCTGCTACGGAATCCCTGTTCCATTAAAAGGGATGGAGACTGGAAACACCCGCTGCATTGTATAACCCATTCCCCGGTCCTATCTGCCATAATTCCACGGAATGCAGATTTTTTCTCCTGAATAACTCTGATCACTCAAAAACACTGGAACTTATATTTGGTAGTCAAGGGTTTTCCACTAATAACTCAATCCATACTCTATATTTGTTTGAACATTACTTATAAACCGGCACTAAATACAGTTATAAGGATTCTTCTTCTTCTTCTGCTCACTATAACGATCATGCTCAAAAATTATTATTATTATTATTATCATTATTATTATTATTATTATATCCCTAGCCCTAATAAAGCCTTTCTCTATGACAAGATCCAACAAGTTACTCTTTTAACGTTTTCGATTCTTATGATAACCAATACAACGTGGACAATAAACAGGTTCACTGTCTATATTGAGAGTTTTCAGCCAAATGAATAATGGGAGAAGTTATATTTATAACTTTGGTTATCGATTGTCCGTCCTTTAAGCCTGACTACGATCATTGGTTACTGGCTTTGGGTCAGCTTTTTGCAGTTTTGCGCACAAAGTTTGCTCCAGGAACGAGATGAGCTTAAAGTGGGGATATCAGAATTGCAGCCGAATATTATCTATACTGCAGAAATGTGGTTGCACGTTGAAGTTTTGGATGGCGTAAGTGTCAGCGATGAGCATTAATATGCAGATGAGGAAATGGGCTCATTGATAAAATTAAAGAGGCTTGCTCAACGAATCAACTCCGCAGAAGAAGCCGCGATCGCCTGAATGAGCTCTTGTTCGAGACAACGCGTCTCTTTCGCGAATGCACTTAGCGACTTGATTTTAAAAAGATTATCGGACTGAAAATAACGTCAACTAATTTGGAGAGATGAGGAACGGTGTAGCCGTTAGGAATCGTGATATTTTTCACGGGCATTTAACCGCAACAGGGGCAAAGTTCTACGCGGAAATTTAGGGACTATCTAAGAAACCGGCTGCAGTGAACGATATTTGTTACCCTAGGCTGCAAAAAGGCAAGCAGCAAAAGATATCGGGAATGATAGACGATGATAAGTTAGTCGACTTTGATGAAAGGTACAACGAGATGAGGTAGGGTAGCGCATGAGTAAAGGATTCTACTGAAGATAGATACTCGGGTAGAAGGTTAGGAACTGGATAGCCGGACTTCAGATCCAGGAAAAGTAGAGGGTTGGTAGCGAAAAAAGTGAGACCTTTTTATAGGCTATTTTATAGCCATGTTGTGAAAAGGGAGTGACCGATGGTCAAATAGGGCCTAATGTACCGAGGAACTAACGATAAAGAAATGAATGGGAAGGATCACTCGGCAAAAATATCCAGAGAGATTATAAATAACAAACAGAACTGTGACACATGACATTATCTTCACCGCCCTTAGACGTCAATATCATTCATCATCCCTACGAGTGGCCGAGGTGGCTGCCCTTTCTATAACATGCACGGATATAAAATGTACGTACGCGCACATTCTAACGGTCAAAAGTGCAAGCCCTAATCTCTTAATGCTGCTTTACTGCTTCTTTTCCAGTTCACCGTATATGCCAATGATTGTTGACTTTTGTTTTAAAAATGGCAAATTGTTTTGAATCGGATATGTTTACCATACTACTCATTTCTGCTGATCATATGGATGCTCACATAGTGCAGCAATTATTCACTTTGTACTTATTTAAACCACGGTACTAAGTGTGTAATGATGGGCCCTCTGGGCCTTAAATATACAATTTATTTATTTATTTCGCACAATTTTTCCTACTTTAAATGAAACATAGAATTTATGTTTGTGTACTTTATTTGGTCTAATATAATGACTGCAACCACAGCAAAATTGAAACTGTTTAGTGAGTTTTACTCGAAAAATCTTTCCCGTGACGTTTCCAGTAATTCTTATACTGAGAGTTGCCAATTGGCGAACGTCAAGTTTTTATGTGTTAGAAGACTGGAAGATGGCTTTTGCTGTCTGTTTCGCATTAACTCTGACCATACTCTTCCACATATTGCCACGCTCACATCAGTAAAATAGGCTTAATGATATAGCAATTTTTGGCGCCGTCAATCTCCTTGGAACACAGAAAAAACCTTAAACAAACTCCTCTTTTTCGTAACCACTTTAGCTTTGTTTTGGTTGTATGCTAAGACTGCAGTGTTCGAAATGGGGTGTTTGTTTTCAGTGAAAAATCTGCGTTTCAATGTTAACTAATATCAACATTAGAAATAAAGCAGCTTGACCGACTGTATATGAATGTTTTATGGCAAGAAGTTTTATGGTCATAATAATCTGTTATGATGATTCAAGAGTATTCATTCGAATGAAGTAGAAACATCTGCGGTTGATTCGAAGGAAAAATCTCTTCCAATCAGATGCGCGTACAGTCGATTCCGGTGTGTGGTAGGCCAACTAATTGGATTTAATTGTACTGATAGCTAAAACGTAGAAATGGATTAGGGGCAAGAAATTTTCCATGTTAAGTAACTTTCAATGCTGTCAAACAGTCGTCATAGTGTGTTTAATAATAAATTGTTGATTATGTTTGATTTAGCTTTAAAAAATGATTATGCTCGGGAGGCTTATTGTGGGTATGTTCCCTCAATCTGTAAGTATTTTTGGTTTAAAAAGTTGCTAGTGTGGCTAACTTCTGAGATATTTATCGGTGTCTGTTTAGTCCGTCATGGATAGGAAAAGAATATCAAAAGGGGACGAGTTAGTAGTAAATGTCAATTGCAGTGTGCCCTGGGCTAAATCCAGAATGTTCTGCACCGAGAAACAATTAGGTCGGTCATACGTCACGCGTAATTCTTCATCTTTATTCTGCTACTTTTTTCTTCTATGTCCCTAGTAGCAAGCGTATATCGAGTCGACAGTGGGGTGATGTAGCTTTTTTGCTATATGTATATCGAGTCTATGACGATTTTTCCCAGCAGATGTACGTCGAGACGATATCAAATTTTTGAGGTGCTAAAAAACGGCGACAGCTGGCCATACAGCATTATGGGTGATTTATTTACTTCACTTACTACTGGCGCCCACCCTTAATCCATTCCCAGTAACGGTTTTTCGTCTACATTAACGTTTTAACCATCTTATTATCGTTTAATTTAAACGACCAAAGTATAATTATCGTAGCGAGTGACCGCCAGACGCTCAAGCGACCCCCCTTCCACATGCAGTAAACGTGTAATGCGAAAGCTGTCTACTAATAGTGTAAAGTAAAAAAATAAGAAACTATATATCTAAAAGGAATAATGGAATTGTGTCACAGCTCATAGGATTTGTTGAGGCAATCCATCGGTGATGCAGAAGAACCCGCTGGGTCCTGGGACGACGATACGTATATGCTCTCTACCGTTGACAATTAATTGTTAATTAGTGTTAGGGTTACACTTACCTCTGGTTTACGTTGTACGATTTAGTTTTTGTTCACGCCTTGTCAGTGTTTCAGGTAACGCTTTTAGTCATTTTGTAACAGCTGACTCCGGGTCACCAAAGGTCGTCTTTCCGTTGGCATTCTATGCCGCAAACACCTCTATTATATAGACCATAGAAAGTCATAAATAGACATACCCATTATCACTTTGTAAACCTTCGATCCTAACGGCCATCATTATTTTTCCTTTAAATTTTAGATGAAGACTTATGTCATACACAAGTAAGGCATGAAATATGCGCTTGAAGAAGTCATCAATTGTTCGTTGGCCAAGGCACGTGAGAGAGGTGGCCAAATGTAATGAATAAGGAGATTATGGGTTGCCTATCTGTTGCCCTCGGTAGGAGCTGCCATCTAAACTGTCATTCAATGCTCTGAAATCCAGTGCCGAACGCACAGGCTGACCTACTAGATTTGCTGGCATTCCGGTGGCCAGGATGGCAGGGAATGTGGACTGTTTTTTATACGTCGACTCAAGTTCCTTTATACTGCCGAACACTCGCCCCATGCTGTTCAAGAGAACTGCTTGGGTCTGTGCTATCCTGGTCGTGCGGTGGCAGGGCAGAATGATTGCTCTCTCCATTTTTGCCAAGCACTCATTCAATGCTACCTCTAGCAGCATCAACTACCGGTCTGCACTGGCGTGTAGAATGTCTGGTTGGTTGTGATTTGAACACCTGGTAGTAGTCTTCAAACCTTCTCCTCCTCCCGTACATCTTTTACAAACTTCTTACTCGATTTCACTTAAAATTATGGTCTCTTATCGCTTAATTCTTCGTCTTAGTGTTCTTCCAGACTCCTGTCTAAACACAGTTATCAATAATGTAACACATGCAAGCAGATAAAAATCGATTACAAAATACAGAGAGTTTTGTCACGTTAAACGTCGCACTCAAACGTCACGAGATAAGGGCGTGCATTGACGCGCGTGGGAAGTGCCTAGGTGACTAAAGACTGCCAACTAATCAGCAGCTAGATAACGTCGTGGAGGGAACCAATGGCATGCAAATGGTTCTAATGGTGAAAATTCGCTATTCGCGACATCGCCTCGGTATACACTTGCTATTAGGGGCTTAAATGCTCGCTCTTTTCTGCATCCAGATATACCAACCTTTAGAACAAGCTTTATGTTGACCTTAAGCCATCGCTTAGCATGTCGTTTTTCCAATTGAAATTAAGTAAGCACCAGACACCATTCAAATTAAAGTCATTATTTTCTCTTTAATTACTAATCACTTAATGTATGAACTTTGAAAGGGTCCTCTTGGGATCTAAGCGCAGATAATGCATGCCTTAGATTGTTACTGCTCATGTTTAAATTGACTGCTAAATGCACTGCTATTACCCCTCCACCCCTACAATTATTTCCATGGCATTTAACGTCATTTGTATGTTGAAGATCATGGTGGACTCCTCTGTTTTTGCCATCTGCTGGTATTATGGTAAGTCAGCAAAGGAGAAGCATGGTATGATCTCCGTGCGCTTTGACGATCCATACAGCTTTTAATGTCCCCTCCTCAATTGAACGCTCAGTGGACTGTGATAGATCGCGGTTGTTTCCTCTTATCTCGACATTTTAACGGTTGCTCATGCTGACATTCAAAAAAATATTATGACCACTCCTGCAGTGAATAGCCTAACCCGGTATTGGAATTTCCACCTTAACGAGTAACTTAACGTAACCCGTGTATACTCTAACCTGCAGCGTGGTCCTATCCCACAGACATATTTACCTTCCGATGCGCGAGTTTTTTCCTTGAACAATAATCAACTAACTTTCACTTGACCTTTTTCAGCCAAATTTGAAGTTTTTCTATCATTGTCCTTAAACTGATTTTCATATTTTATAGAAAACCGTAAACCGCAAATTGTGTGCACATTCGTTGTCTAATTAACTCTCAAATCTATTTTATTGTTTACCGTAACGGTGGTCTTATGGGTACTTAGTACAAAAATTTATCTATTTAAATTACATAATTTTTCACTTTTTGCAATAAAGTTGAATCTTTACCACATTTTCGTTCTTCCCAACCTGGAATATTGCTATCCCTCTTTGGTTTAATGAACACCTGTGATTATTGTTAAATCGAAAACGGTCCGAAAGTGTTTACGCGAAGACGTTGCTCTTTCTGGATCTGGTACCTTTTATAATGAGAGTTTCCAGTTTACAGGTATTTAATTTCCGGGGTTTAGAGGGTTTAAATCTGGCCGCTGCTTCCTGTTTCATGTAAATTAGATAAACATCTATTTTCATTTGAGTAAAAAATAAAACGAATGCGCAATCGTGCATAACTTTTAATTTATTAATAGTAGGTCAGATTCTTTGCGATGTCAAATGACACGAATCAGTGAGGTGGAAAAAAATAAATAAAAAAGATCAGACAGTGAAAACTTCCGTGGGCATTTTATGAAAAAGGTGTAGATCGAAATGGGTTTATGGGTTTGTAAGGAGAGAAAAACGGTCGCTCATGGGAGAAGACTATACGCGTGCGGTTGGACAGCCATGCTGATGAGAATTTATGAGAGTCATTGTCATGGGAGGCAGGGGCTACATTTCACTACCGCGAATCAACGCCCTCACTCCATTAGATCGAAATTATGCCACTCGGACATACTGCATGATCATTCCACCATCTCTTTGTTCTAAATCTAGCTTTTCTCGCTTTTTACCTTTAAATATGCTTTGCGTTGGAATAATTTTACACTTAAAATTTTATCGAAGTCTACACTAGCCGTATTTAAATCAGTTTTCCGTTAAATTTTAATTCAAATGATATAAAGTCCTTATTGCCAGTTTCCTTCCAAAAAAATCATCATTTGGACTTTGAAAAGGTTCCTCCTGGAATCAGAGGCGGTGCCACTTGATGTTGATGTGTCTATAAATCCATTGATATTGTTCCCTGCAGAGGCAATATTCGTCACCTCCTCATCTCGACTATCAATCTTGAATTTTGACGAACCCATTTGTTTGCTTGGCCTTCGCGGTATCCTATTTGAACCCCATGCAAACTGCGGTTACCTCGTCAACCATCGCATTCACCGCACTTGGGAGCGAAGAACTTTGGGGCTTTTAACCTTTTCCCTTGTACCCACCCTCAACAGACTGTTAAAGATTGTGGCGGGTTCCTGTGTTTTCGCTACCTTTACGGTGGTCTCAGCAAGCAGCAGGGCTTTATCATGGGCACATGTGGCGTTTAAGGGATGAACATCACGACCTCTAAGGTCTTCTCCTAATTTTATCCCCAAGCATTCGAATGATGCGCATGATGGACTCCTCGGCCTGACATTCCTGATGGCCGCCGATATAGCTAGTCGATAAATATTATGATCACATCTGCAGTGATATGGAGGTGAAATGCAGCATCTGGCGTAAAATGATTTTTCGCATGACGAAGAGCGTTTAAAGCCGCATTATCATGACAGTCCTACCTCACACTTATATTTTTCTGCAATGAGTGACAGTTTTTTTCTATTCCCGTTCGACTTAGACATTTTCCGCTAAAATGCCCAAGCAG
>WEDG01002100.1:0-92044 GCA_017591395.1 Schistocephalus solidus | reverse complement strand
GACCCTTAATAGCATGTCTATATCCGTCGTATATCGCACTGATATCGACATGTCGAGATACGTATATCGACTTTGTCCTCTCGACATGTCGAGAGTTTTCGACATAAGCGAAAGAGGTTCGAATACCTCCTGCGCAACCCCTCATCGAAAACGAATATATACGGCGCGCCCAAACCAAGTACTTTACTGCGTCCATCTACTACGTAACTATCATTACCCATCCTATGCAGCTCGCGTAGTCGCATTTTACCATTCCCCACGTTTTTTAAAGAAAATGTAAACACATATCTGATAGGAACTTATAAAAATGTTTATTATACAACGTGAAAAATAATATATGTACAAAATAATTAATAATCCTCTGAATATGTACAATGTGGGGTTCTGGAATGCGTTAAATCATGGGGTAGGCGGGAACAGGAGAAGAGATGGCGAGAGTGCAGGCTGGCCTTCTAAAAATAGATGTGAAAGTAAATCAACCGACCGTTAAAAGCGAATTCGGTTGCGTGCCTTTGCACCCTCTTGCCGACGGCGTTAAGGGACCACTTTAGGCGCCTTGTAAATGCGGCCTCCAATTCATTCAGGTTTAGGCTGCCGCCGCCATTCCACTTAACGTAGATGCCTGCATAAAAGAGCTGTTATAACCCACCTGTAATAAGTTCATACACTTTAGATCCGCATAAACTTTCCCTCCCTTTTCGTCCTTGGAAATTAAGTTCCAAGGCGATACCATCATTGAAAATCGAATAAAATACTCATTTTACAAAATCGTCCGAATTCCTGTCACCTAGGCATAGTAAGTAGGACTCCTAAGTCAAAGTGCAAGTAAATGACGGTTACTAACCAGTTCCTTTCGTAATGATGGGTCCAGCAGCCGGGCATTTAGTTTTTCGGAAGACAGCGCGGTTAGCTACGCGGCTGCATGCGAGGGATCTAAAGTGAGTTCTAGCGAACAACAGAACATACCTATTCCTTAGCCAGATCGGTGAACCCCACACTATCATAATTCATATTTCCGATCCCAAACCGACAAAACAACGGGCCCGTGGCTCAATGGTACAGTGTTACACTCAATTACCACAAGGCGTGGGTTAGAATCTCGTGTGTTCCTCACCCGTGATTGGGTATGACCGGCTGATTACGGCCTAAAAGCCAGAAATTGACATTCAAGTCTCCTTTGCCATTTTGGTTCCTCTTCATCATCATATTCTCCAAATTGCTATGCGAATTTCTGCGTGGGCGCTTAAGTGGGCTCCAGGGCCCAACAGAACATACCTCCCCCGCAGACAGAACGGTAAATATCTCACTAACATAATTCATATTCCCGATCGCAAACCGACAAAACAACGGGCCAGTAGCTCAATGGTAGATTGTTCATCTCAATGACCAAAGGTCGCGGATTCGAATATTGGGTGATCCACACGCGGGATCGGGTATGATTGACTGATTTCGGCTTCTAAGCCAGAAATTGCCATTCATGTCTGCCTTGTTTTTGTCGTTTCCACCTTATCAGCATATTCTCCAAATTGCTCTGCGACTGCCTGCAAGGGCTCCAAAGTGATCTCTAGCAAACAACAGAACATAATTGTTCGGCTTCTAAGCCAGAAATTGCCATTCATGTCTGCCTTGTTTTTGTCGTTTCCACCTTATCAGCACATTCTCCAAGTTTGCTATGCGAATGACTGCAAGGACACCAAAGTGAGGTCCAGGGCACAACAGAGCATACTTGTTCCTTAGCCAGATCGGTGAACACCTCACTTTCATAATTCCTATTCCCGATCACAAACCGAAAACAACGGGCCCTTGGATCAATGGTAGTGTTACACTCAATGACCAAAGAACGCAGGTTCGAATCTCGGGCGATGCACACCTGGAATTGTGTATGAATGGGTGATGCCGGTTTATAAGCGGGAAATGGCCATTCCGGACTCCCATGTCTTTGATGCTTTCACCGCGCACGAATCAGCGTGGTCGAACATCTTCAGACGCAATGCACCAACAATCCGACAATTCCAACTTCTACGTCAAATTCTGCCAACCCTCCTTCAGACTCCCCACATTCACTCCTGGCATCAGTTCCATTACTCCCCCCATCATAGAGACCACATCCCAATACTCATCGCCTGTTACCCCCACCACCGCCTTCGCCTTCGCTACCCCCACCACCACCATCAGCGATGGGGTCTCTCTCCTATACTGTCCTCATTGCGACCGCGCATTCACCTCACGCATCGGCTTGATGGGTCACTTGCCAATCTATCGTACAGAGACTGGTGACCCAGTGCCTGGAGCACCAACACACAGCAGAGATCGCCGCCTCCTTTGCCCTCACTGTCCTCGCGCATTCACTCATCGCATAGGCCTATTCGGTAACATGCGAATCCATGACAACTTGCGAGCTCGAAAATCGGGTGTTCAACACCCGGGATTGAGTATTACTGGCTGATGACGGCTAATAAACCATAAATGGCCACTCCGGTCTCCCTTGTCTTTGTCGGTTCCACGTTATCATCATATTCTCCAAGTTGCTATGCGACTGCCTGTGAGGGCACTTAAGTGAGCTTCAGTGCACAACCGAACATACCTATTTCTAAGCCAGATCAGTGAACTTCTCACTATCATAGTTCATATTGCCGATCGAACACTGAAAATGCAACGGACCCGTGGCTCAATGATAGTGTTCAACTCTCAAATACTAAAGGTCGCGGGCTCGAAAATCGGGTGTTTAACATCCGGGATTGAGTATTACTGGCTGATTATGGCTAAGAAACCAGCGTTGGCCATTCCGGTCTCCCTTGTCTTTGTCGGTTCCTCGTTATCATCATATTCTCCAAGTTGCTATGCGACTGCCTGTGAGGGCACTAAAGTGAGCTGCAGGACACGACCGAACCTATCTTTTTCTTAGCCGGAGCGGTGAACACCTCACCATCATAAATCTTATTCCCGATCAAACACCGTCAAATCCACGGGCCCGTGGCTCAATGAGATTGTGTTACACTAAATGACCAAACGTCGCGGTTTTGAATCTCGGGCGATCCACACCCTGGATTGGGTAAGACTGGCTTTTGGCATCTACTTAGCCAGAAATGGCTATTCCGGTTTCCCGCCTATTTGTCGGTTCCACCCTCTCGTCATATTCTCCTAGTTGTCATGCGACCGCCTGCGAAGTTTCTTAAGTGAGCTCCTGGGAACAAAGGAACATACCTGTTCCTTAGCCAGATCGTTGAAAACCTCACTATCAAAATTCATATTCCTGATCGCAAACCGACAAAACAACGGGCCCGTGGCTCAAAATTAGAATGTAACACTCAATGACCAAAGGTCGCTTGTTCGAATCTCGGATGATCCACAACCGGGATAGGGTATGAATGGCTGAGGACGGCTTATAAGCAATAAATTGACATTCCAATTGTCCTTGTCTTTGTTGGTTCTAACTTATCAACATATTCTCCAAGTTGCTTTGCGACTGCCTAGGAGGGCTCCAAAGTGATCTCCAGGGCACAACGGAACATACTGTTACTTAGTCTGATCGGTGAACACCTGACTATCATAATTCATCTTTCGATCGCACACCGACAAAACAACGGGCCCGTGGCTCAATGGTTAAGTTTTACAAAAAATTACCGAAGATCGCGCGTTCAAATCTCGGGTGATCCACACCCGGGATAGGGTATGACTTGCTGATGACGGCTACTAAGCCAGAAATGGACATTCCGGTCTTTTTCGGTTCCAACTTTTCATCATAATCTCCAAGTTGCTATGCGATTGTCTGTGAGGGCTCCAAATTTAGCTCCAGGTCACAAGGCAACATATTAGTTCCTTAGCCAAATCGGTGAACACCTCCATATCATAATTCATATACCCGTTCGCACACCGATAAAACCACGGGCCCGTGGGTCAATGGTAGATTGCTATAATAAATGACCAAAATTTGCGGGTTCGAATCTCGGTTTATCCACACCCGGGATTTGGTATGGCTGTCTGATGACGGTTATTAAGCCAGAAATGGCCATTCCAGTCTCCCTTGTCTTTGTTGGTAATATCATTCCGCCTGCATAACTAGCCACTCTGCGGCTGCTGGCGGGGCTCTTGAGTGAGCCCCAAGGCACAACGGGATGCGTTTTTCTTTTAACCGATCGGTGAGTTTTGGGGTTAGTTGATACAGAACTGTTTCGTACTTCCTTCATATATATAGGTAGAAAGGTAATAGCAACAACCACATTGGAGAGATCAATGGCCATTTCTGGCTTATTTACCGTATTCAGCTTGTCATATCCAATCTCAAGCATGGTATATGGGATAGTACAATATAGTATATATAAGCGAGCTGCGGTGACGCAGAATGACAGGTGGCGAGGCACTGATGAACTTCGGTTCGATGAGGCACTTATGACTCATCTGCTAGACCCATTCTGTAAACCATCTTCGCCGTACACGAGCGCTGGTTGTTGTTCCCAGTCCCAGCTGGCAGTACGGGTTATGACCGGCTGAATGAAGACAGAATAAGCCCGAAACAGGCTGTATCTTTCTACCCGAATTTTCTGTTGTCCCTCCTCTCTGCACTTACAGCTGAGTCCATTGGGTCCGGAACGAAAGCAAACGCCTATCCTAAAGCTACGCAGGCACAAATATGCATGCAAATTACTCTGTGGTGGGCAACGATGTTCCTTTGTGCATAAATTAAAAGCCAAGTTATGTAGACAATCAAACGGTCTGATTAGTGCAGAGAAGATAAACGTCCAATTGAAAGCAGGCAGCCCTTTTTAGTATCAAAAAAACCCAAAAGGGGCAGTTTTCTAAATTTAAATCTTGGAATGTAAAAACCCTAAAAGGCTTACATGATTTAACTGCAAACTCGCATTTCCCGGTTTTTTGAACTGACCAAACGCGGTGGTGTCGAAGTCAGCTGCGTTTGTCAGTTTAGAATGATGAATTCAGGGCTGATGAAACTCAACCAGTGAGTGCGGTTGGACTGATAGTCGGGGATCTGCAAGAGTAATTGCATACACAGACAGGCTGATGGGTTTAGTTACCACCACCACCTTTTTCCCTGAAATGCATACTTGCATGGTTGCTTCTTAATTTCGTTTGGTTAGTTGTCGGCATTTGTTTATCAACCTGGAAATGATGCCTCACCATATTCATTTCTCTGTACTACAGTGCTTCCATCTACCTTTGTCTATCTACACTGAAAATGCTACTGTGCCAACCGTTCCCGGAAATTATGAACTCTGACAATTTTTGGAAGCGGCATACAATGAAGCAGCCGGAGTCTTAGTTCATACATTGCTGACTTACGAGAAATTTGCACAAGGCAGGCAGGCCAAACTCATTGTAAAGGTGTAGAGAAAATTGTAAGAGCTGATTATTAAACAGGATGCGAGAACAATAGACATCTCCCTGACGAGAAGCTTTATATGTTACTAGTTGCTATGCGAGGACTCTAGATTGAACCCCAAATCAAGTTTATCCTGCATTCACAGTTTTCCCATGCCGTCAGCTAGTTTTTTTTGGCAAGTACTGAAGGCTGTCTCCTGACTTTAAAAATCGATTATTATGATCATACCTCTCCTGAGTACCGTAGTAACAGAAGGCACCCTTTACGATGTCATAAACACCTCGCTGTTGGCAGTGTCCCCTATCGATCTTCAGCTTGGCTGCTCTTCAAATATGCTGGCCATCCACAGGAGGTCGACACTTCTTGAAAGTTGCCGCAGTGCGTTCTCGCGGGAAGTTCTTCCCCACTGACCGCTTGGGCCCACTTCGACGGTCCGTCCAAAAACTAGGCCTCATCGCAGGGAGTAAATATTTCCGCCAGCGTGATCAAAAAACTTCTCAGAAAATCGAAAAGTCTGCTCTAACCGCTTCTTAGCATAATTCTGGCACTGCCATGGCCATTTGCAGAGTTCTTCACAGACGGATACTCGTTGTGCACGGTTTTTGTTGGGCTACCGAGACAAAAATTAGTCATCTTGCATGCTGGACCTGTTTTTTTCCTCTCGGCGCTGTTTTGTCATTACTTCTTCGCCTGAAAGTGGCTTTACTACTATAGAAGGCACTTGGTAACCCCTCATGTGACCACTTTTCTGCTGATAATTTCCGAGGGCAGACAAATCCGTCCCAGGTCCCACGGCAATATTTTGTGGGTACTCCGTACATTCATCTCTTTACGCCAAATAACCTTAACGACGCGAATTAAACTATGACTAAGCAAACTTATTTCGTTTTTCGTGGTATGCATTTATAAAGGCTTGTGCATTGGAATTTTTACATCTGGATATTACTTCTCGTACTATGTGGGTTTTCGTGGACACAAAATCTGAGTTTCCGGTTCCGGAAGGCACGCAGTGTAACCCCTCCTCATTTATATTAATGCCCCCTCGAAGTAGGACGGCTCTTCATCGGGGGCCGAACCGACAATTACTGATTTACCTGCGCTCAGAGTTACTCCAAACTCCAGGTTTCCGGCAACCCAACTGCCCAGCCGACTGAATGTGGCCTGCGCAGAAGTGCAGTACAGTGCGCTAAGACCCCGAAAATTCGCGCTTCAGAACCTGCGGCTTCATTAATTCATTCATTATTTTCTTCGGAACCTCACATTTTAAATTTGCGGCTCCAATAGATGTAATACGTAGATTTTGCAACCAGTAAGTTCTACACATCATTTTTAGCGTTAGTTTGTTAAGTATATTAATAAATAAGGACGATTTCATAAAAATAATGCTGTCCAATGTTATTGCATTGATTGCTACCATATAGTATTATCTAATTATGAGTTGCAAACAGAGTTCATACGCCATTTGCTTTGTTTACTTTTACAGCCTCGGTTGATCGAGCCACTAACCGTGTGTAATTGCTAATACATTGGGTCAAATGAATTATTCAAATCTACCAAAGTCCCCTACTAATTAATTGTACCTGGTAATCATCTGGTGGATCCTAGGAAATCCTGCTTGGGCAGTCAGCTTACTTTATCAGAATTGGTGGATTCCATACGTTGCAGTAGGCTTGGGCGGGTAACTTGACCCAAGTGTGATTAAACTCACAGATCCCGGTGGGACCTCGTAGCTCAGTTGGCTAGTGCGTTGGCTGGCATGGGTTCGAATCCCACCGAGGCCGCCTAGTTTTTCACAAGTGGGCCAAATGCATACTATAAAATTAATGTTCTTTTTACTGCACCCATCTTTACAGTTGATGACCAGTTGTATCAGTACTTGCGCTTATCGGAAAAAAGACAGCATAGCATTCGCTCAGTGTAATTCGGCGGCTCAGCAAAGTATTCGGGCGGACACAATTTGGTAGGCAGCAGACGTATATGTACGCACAGTTTATGCAGTATCTTGCTGTACGTATTTTATAGTACTGTACTGCATGTGTTTACTTTTACCTGTATAATTTTCAAGGATAATTTAACTTATTAAATTAACTTGAAGTGTGTTTAGGATATATGTATTAAAATAGGCACATATAGGGCCTTTTTAATTTCCTGCCCAAGATTCGTGCGCTTTAAAATTCACGGGAGGTCTAGGAACGGAAGCCCCGTGAATTTCGGGGCATAACTGTAGTTGGCACACCTGCAAGTCGGTGTCCAGATGGGAAGTTTCAGTTTTCAAAGAGCCAATTGTTCAGCCGACTTAATGCGGCTAGAGTGGTGGGTGGGTGGGTGGGAGGGAGGGAGGAGAGGGGGACACTGCGCTGAGCCCTAGCTGGGGTAGGCGTGGCCCAGCGGGACCGTTGTGCGGGGCGTAGATGCTGCGATATCGCACTGGTCAGAGGACTGGAAGCGTTCGACGGGTCAGACTACTGTGGCGGGCTAGACCTGTGGTGGGTGCCACTTCCGCTCGTGGCCAGCGTGGGGTGGAGGGGTTAGTTGGTTGAGCCCGAAGTGATTGATCCACTGGAGTCACACATTCGGATCACGGGCCTTCCGGCCGAACCGGGGCAAATATAGACATTGGAGTATCCCTCGCCCTTCTTGGTGGTAGTTCCGGCTGTTGGGTGTGAGGGAAGCACGCGGAAAGTTGTACCAGCTTCCCCCATATCCTCCCCGCCCCGCTATGGAACCGTGGCCACTTTCAAGTGTGATCCTTATAACGAGGCCTAGGGTTGACCGACAGATGAATTAATCTGTCAAGAAAATGCTGAAATTCACTGCGCCAAGTGATACATATTTTTTCCCAGCTCGAGCCTCTTGGGTTTGTGCTGTCTGCGAGTCAGTAATACTAACGCTACTAATACTTCCGGTCTATATGCTGTGTCTAAGGCGTACATAGTCGCTCAAAAAATGTCTCGCATAACCTAGTCTTCAGCTTTCTTGGGTGCGAATGAGCTAATTGGCCAATCAGGTGGAAAAGAACCTACGTATAAATGTCAAATTTCCAGCGCAATAGAGGGTCATTTTTGCCAGTTATCTGTACCTAAAGTAAGCCAAACACATAAGAATAAGCCCGCAAGAAAGACGCTGGAATAAGGAGCACTGAGAGGGCAGAAAACGAATGAAAAACTTTCCACTAACGGGCTTTACTTGTGATCACTATTCGGTTGCCGAGCAAAGTGTTAGAACTTTTGCTGCCATGGCATCTGTACTCTCTGTCCCCGTGGTCAGATTTTTAGTCTCTCAACGAGGATGATGCAAAATAGAACAATCCGAAGCTGACAAGTGAGTTCGGTAGGCAGAGGATAATCCAGGAAACGGATAACCATTGGAAATCCAAGGAATCCAGAAATATCCGTTTGACATGCTTGAGATCAGTGCCCACGATCCATCCGATAAATTTAACCGCTTCTCATCCTTATCTGGCGGGCGGTCTGAGGAAAGTTTGGCTCATGTCTGCAGAGGAAACAGCACACACATAGCAGCTAAATATATATTAATATATGTTAGTAGGGATCATGTAAACAGGCAACGAAACTCGTACAAACTGCCACCTCAGCTTCGTTCGTCAGCCAGCTGTCGACCGATTCCCGTGAAAGGTCATCAGTTCCGGCGATCTGAACCTGCAACCGTGAATGAGTCCTGTCATTGCAAATTAGCGTGGCCTCCTTCGATTTGCCAGCTTTCACTCCAGTACCTCATTTAACCGTTTGTAAAATAGTTAAAATGATCCCTGGGGGCGTGGAGTCATCCAGGGGACAAGCAGCCGGCAAATGGTCCAATCAGGGAGTTAACAGTTTGCTCTTCACTTCCAACGATGTCCATCGTGAGTGTCATAGCACTGTGGGCGCAGGAACGGTTACTTACTTGGGCGCTAATTAACTTACAGTGATAGGAGACTTCCGCAGCCTCCGTCAACCACCTAGACCCGGTGGCAAGACAGATTCCAGAAGACCGGACCAAGCGCAGGTGCCCGGCGTGGCGTCGATCTGCGCCTAGGCATGCCATCACACCTCCTCCTCCCTCCCTCCTTATGGTTGCGCATTCCAGTGCATCTACCGAGTGAAAAAGCAGTGAGTGAATGAGTCAGCGAAGACGCGGCCTACGCGCTCACGTCTGATTGGCTAGGTGGGACGCCGGGCGAGCGCATGCAACGAGCGTGCACGCTCTCTGACGCGTCGTGATGGCATTGGCCCAGTTTCTGGACTTCCGGTGGTGAGAGAGGCGAGACACGGGCTCTATGTTAGGGCTGCCGGTTCGATTGACGCGCAGGTAGAGGTGTAGACTCCAATCCGGACGGTGATTACGTCACCACTGAGGGTGATGGTCGACGAAGATGATGCTGCTTCTGTTGAGGAGGAGGAGGAGGAGGAGGAGGAGGAGGAGGAGAAGAAGAAGAAGGAGGAGGAGGAGGAGGAGGAGGAGGAGGAGGAGAAGAAGAAGGAGAAGGAGGCGGAGGGAGGAGGAGGAGGAGGAGAAGGAGGCGGAGGGAGGAGGAGGAGGGAGGAGGAGGAGAAGGAGGAGGAGGAGGAGGAGGGAGGAGGAGGAGGAGGAGGAAAGGAGGAAAAAGGAGGAAAAGGAGGAGGAGGAGGGAGGAGGAGGAGGAGGAGGAGGAGGGAGAAGGAGGAGGAGGAGGAGGAGGAGGATGAGGGATGAGGGATGAGGATGAGGATGAGGGATGAGGGATGAGGATGAGGGATGAGGGATGAGGATGAGGATGAGGATGAGGGATGAGGGAGGAGGAGGAGGAGGAGGGAGGAGGGAGGAGGAGGAGGAGGAGGAGGGAGGAGGAGGAGGAGGAGGAGGAGGAGGAGGAGGAGGAGGAGGAGGGAGGAGGAGGAGGAGGAGGAGGAGGAGGAGGAGGAGGAGGAGGAGGAGGGAGGCTGATACTGATGGTGGTGCTTATTATTATTATTATTATTATTATTATTATGGGTTCGAGAGTAAACATAAGACGTCAGGAAAAGAAAATTCACGTTTCAGCGACTGAGCAGTATTTCTACGAACAATGCTTGATTCGGGAATCGGGAAGTTTTCGTTCTGAATTTCTGTCGGCACTAATAGTCCACACTGTGGGGCAAACCACGAAACGGCTCTTGCGTGCTTAGTCATCCTGACTCCAGCCTAACCCTCGCGGATGGAGGGGCCAGTTGTGCCAGGGAATTTTTGCCTGCGTTCGGACGGTTGTCAGTGCATAAAGGTTGTTTGTCGGTGGAAGACGCAGACGCCGACACCTCTGTGGGGAGGCTCGGCACAGCCTCAGAATCCATTCTAATATCTAAGTAAAACTTGCAATATTTTATGTGGGTATCTCCTTTCGGCTTCTAACGGAGCTGTGCTTGTGTTTCGCAGAAGTATAGTTGGAAATGCATGTTGGCTTGTCTGCGATAAGTACTGCCGGCAAAAACCACGAAGACTGGAATGGCCATTTCTATCTCAGTTGCTGTGGTTAGTCGGCAATAACCAATCACCGGCCAGGAAAAGACGAATTCGTACTCCCACAAGGCACACCTGAGCACCCGCATTCTGTCCGGTAATCCAGTAGGCGTGGTTGAGGTCACTTCCACTGAAACGCTACCGATCACAGCCGGGTTGATATGAAGGAACGGACCAAGGCCCTAAATCCGGGCTCAGATATTAGACCTGCCCAAACTTGAACTAGATACTGCTGACTGATGATGATAAATAAGCTAGAAAATGACCGCATTTTCGTTTCCTCTTTGTCCAAAATACTGCCCTACATAGCAGAGAAATGCTGCATTGGTGAGCCTTATACAGGGTAAAATGGCTTCCCCAATACCGAACAATCCGTCAAGCATCGTGGATCTTCGATGGGCTGAGGGCCACGGCATGACTGACAGGCGCCAACTTCTGTGCCAACGGCCACGGGCTTCTCCGCAGAACACATCCAACCAACATTTGTTAGTTCAGTTAAAAGGCGCCTTTAGCGGGAATAACACGCCCCCTCCCCGTGGTGACCGGATCGGGGGCCCCAGCAACGTAAGGTTTGCCCATGATGCAAACAAATGTCTAACATTTAGAAAGACGGAGATACTGCGTGCTTGACCTGGAAAGCACATGGTCCGAGGTGCACTGTTGGCAGGGTGGAAAGCAACTTTCCCCTTCTCCTTTTGGGTTCGGGGATCAAATGTTAGGTTTTCCAGTCTACTGTTGATAATTGTGGTGCTGTTGGTGTTGGTGGTGGTAACTAAACCCTAAACTGCTATTCCCGTGAGCCTGTCTTTGTCTGAAATTACTCTTGCAGATGCCCGACTATCAGCGCACTGATAGAGGTTCATCAATCCGCATCTTGTCGCAGAGGAGCCACTGAAAATTTTTTTCCCAGGGAGTTACTCCATGTTGACCCATTACTTTCTGAGGAAATTAAAAGACTGAGAGTTGAGAACTGGAGGATATGCCAGATAAAACACACGACACACGCTGGTGGGGGTAAGGCTACTCCTGAGCCGAACTCTTCACAGCTACAACGGTATAAAAACGGTGAAACACTTACCTGAGCTTCAAGTATGGTGAATCATGTCATCCCGGTCTCGTGCTTGGACTGTGGGTCACGGCGTACGTGAATTAGAGTTCCTGTGTCCTTAAAACGGGCTGGACCAACACGAGACCTCATTCGGGTACAACAGGCGTTATCTTGAGTGCGCAAACCCTAAGGAAGACCGCCTTTTGGGCGGGTCAGGCGTTTTGGCACGCCCAGATGCATGTCCACGCCGTGCTAGTTACCTGCGCCTGATCCCGCACCCCTCTCCGGTCTTCGTAACTCTGTCTGGACAGCGGACCCAGCGCTCCTACTATAAACTAATTCACGCACAAGCAACTATTGTTGCGGTCACGTGGTGGAGGTCATCATCTGTAACGGTCGATCCTCCCTGTACACTGCTGCCATTCAAGCCAGAGAAAAAGTTGTCGCTCTCGTAGATCGTGATGCAGACAGTGGGTTAGGGTGTTACTTTACCTGCAACCAATAGCAGCCGTCGTCGATAGAGCCGGCTAGAGCGTCCTCGGGCTTGCTTTCTTGGTAAAATCTAACAGAAGGTAGTGTAAATGGACGAATAGGGAAGCGGGGGGGAGAGAGAGATTCCTCTGGACAGTAAAATCTTCAATAAGGACCTGTGAGAGGGGGAGGAGGATATATGTTTTGCCGCTATCGGTGCCGTTTAGAGCGTCCCAGTATGAAGGTAGCGAATCGTATGCCTGGTATAAGAGTAGTCACGATGGCAACGAGGCCGGACTTCTCACAGAGATATACGAAGCACTACCTCATGCCGGAGTCGGCCGTATGACGGTCCGCGTCTCACACGCTCCTTCACGTCGGATGCATAGTATTCCGGGGGTGGGGGGAGCAATGGAGCTTACCTGGACTCCAGATTTTTGTTTACCAACAACTCGGAGAGATACTATTGGCTCCCCATGGAGACGACCCAACTGGATATGTCATTGATTCTATTTGAGCTCACGACAGCAAGGGATGACTGGTCTCCGTCTGCGCCAGGGTGACCCTATTCATCACAAACGAGATGTCAAACATGGCGGAGAGAGCTGGTGAGTGAAGAAAAAAACAGGGACAGAGATAGACGACAACCATTGTGAGGGGGTGACACTGCAGAGAGCTTCATGACAGTGAGTGAAATGAGCACATGTGTGCGCTCCTACCAATTTGCGACAAACTGGACCCTGTCTACACGCTGAGAAGGGGGGGGGGGAGGGATGTAGGAGGCGCTAGCAAATGCAATTACGCGTGGGCAGACGTCATGATGTTATCGATCGATAACAAGTGCTAACAGTGTGCGGCGCGCAAAAGCATCGTGACGTTGGTCCCGCAACCATCGCATCACCATCCTCGGAAGCATAGCTCCACGTGTGGGACCACAGGAACGAGAGAGACAGATACACACATGCACACACGGCCCTTCTTCAGTCGTACAAATGCCAGAGGTGAAAAGGGACGCAACAAAACCGTAGACATAGCAACCTCGAGCATGAGCTGGTAGCTATTAAGGAGGCAGCGTGGGAGAGGGTATTTCGAAACCATTTAGTAGGCATCATCATCAGGACGAAATACGGGGGTGGGGTCCGTAGTTAGCACTCTAGTGAGCCATAGAATTCTCGGCAAGACTCACGGGCAGAGAAGGCACGAACGGTCACATCACAGCGGAAAAACCGCAGAAGAGGAAGGGGGGAGCCGGTGGAAACGCGTAGGGACTCCCCGAAGAACAACCTAAAAATGAGCAGGGGAAAGAACTTAATACATGTATAGAAGTATCTATTCAAGAGACTGATCTTCCACAAACCGCTGCTACTTTGAGCAGCCTATACGGGAAATCGGATGCGCTCTCCTAGCATAGATGCAGACGTTTCAGTCATCTTTACCGGCTTTTGACAAGGAAAAATTACAGTTTACTCCCGTCTATTTAGCATTATTTGTGGATTATTTTTAGTAAAGTACATCTAAAATATTCCCTCGTGGTTTTCATGCATTTTCGTGACTAGATACGTTTTTGGTGCTAAAAAGTGATGAAGTAATATCCAAATATTGATATAAAACGGATGATTTACGCAATCATAAATGTATCCTCAGTGTTGGACTTTTGATCAACAGATCACTGGTTTGAGCCTCGGTTGGGGAACCACCTGACTAGGTAGGGCTTATGACGGCTAATGAGCCAGAAATGGTCATTCAAGTCTTTCTGGTCTTTGTCAGCATTGTTAATCTACCGTTACTCATAGCTGCTGTTTAAGTTATAAGAAAACGGGACTTGAGGAAGGAACATCGAGTACCCGAAAATAGGGGTTACTTGATTAGTTTTCACCTTGGTAAGAGTAACAATTGTACGTGTGTTCACGAGTACCTGCAAGGGTAATGTCGCCAGATGACTTTAAAATAATATTAAGGTGTTTTAGGGTAATGGTTTTAATGTAATAGTATGTAGTTAGAAGCGTTTTTAGAGGGGTCCCAGGTTTCAACTATCCGCGGGTAGCTGTGGTCCCTTACCCCTCGCAAACACCGGGGGTCAGGGCTCTACATGTCTTAGTGTGACGTTTCCCTTCATCCCTCCCGCACCTGAAATCAAATTCCAGACCGCGCCATGCGCAGTAACCCCTGACAACGTCAGTGTTGACTGCGAGAACGGTATCAGTCAAACCAAAGCCCCATATAATGCCTTCCCACATTAACGTGGACATTCTCTACTAAGAACTTATTCTTTTAAATGTTAGACCCTGTCCCTTTGTCAGTATGATTAACTCTTCTACCGTAAATCCTATGATATTGCTGTATAAAGTTCTAACGCCTCCTTTCTCAGCGTCAATGGGTCATACGTTAGCAGCACTACCAAGCAAAATGAGATGGGCGCGCTTTCAAATGTATTATTTTCGGTATAGATAGCCAAACGTTGGTTGAACCCTTGTAATCCAAAAAATGAACATACTGTTGACAATATAATTTCCGATGACGATCGGATATGTGGTCCCCCCTGGTCTTTACTTCTATGAAAGGCTTGTCAATTGGTGAGAGTTGGTGTTCAGTTTAGGTTTGAGGGTTAGGCTATGAGGTTAGGGTTAGGGCCTGAGTTAAGTTGAGGTTGAAGTTAGGGCTTAAGGGTTACGGTTAATGGTTTAACTTTAGAGCTAGGCTTTAGTCGTGGTTTTATGCTTATCAGTTAAGCTATAGGTGTTGCCGATTGCTGTCAGCACGACAGTTTGACTAAACGATATATTCATTAAATTTCCTCCAATACGATTAGTCATCACGGGTCGGGGTTCAGTTCACCTGGAAGATCAAACCAATCCCCCTACCCGTGGCTTTCAATTTTTTCCGCTTGTTTACAGCTCCCAACTTCCACTTTTTAAACTTGAGCTCTCCCGATTTTACGCTTTACTGGCGTAGGTAAACCGGAAAACGGTGTAATTGTACTTTTGAACTTTTGCCTTCGGAAGACAACCATCTGTCAGTTTCCAATGCCTCACCCATTAAGCCCCATTTACCACGATTCGCCTGGTACAGGCAACCTTGCCTCTCGTCTTCTGAGTGGGGCCACATATCCGACCGTCACCCAATTTCCAAGGCCGACAACAAAATGCGGAAGTTTATGCAACGAAAATTAATGACAAACGTGTAAGGATGGATCTAGTGGGCAGTGGTGGTGGTGTTTACATCTCAGTCATGCCTTCAAAGGAAAACATGCGAAAGATACCGGCGAATTCCCTCAGCAAACCTGACTGAGGATCACACCTAGTACATCGTGGTGAATGCTTCTAGTGAACGCTGTCTCTCTCGCTCTCTTTATCCGAAAACCGACCTTAAAGTAGTCTAGCTGCAGAATAAAAAGCCCCGACGAAACCCAACGTGTGGCTGATGCGGCGATTACTGCTCTGCACCTAGCTCCAGTGCACCTGCCCGAATGGGCTTGCCTTGCAAATCAGCACGCAGGGGGAGGGAGAGTAGGGATCCATTAACACGACTGACCGGTGTGACTGCCGTGGCTCAGAAGCGCGAGCTAGGCTTGGTTACGGAAGTCCAGTGTCTCGACTAGGTCTTGCATGACCTAGGAGACTTGGACGAAACCTTGCGTTTACTCGGCTGGTTGTGTGGTGACTGCACCCTCGTTTTTGGGGGTTTCTACGGGGCTTATCCTGGCTTTCACATCAGAAGGCGTGTCAATCAATCAATCACTTCCCCCCCCCTCCCTTCAAATAACCTCGGTGGGAGAAGAGGCACCTACGTTTTTGGAAATGCAAATATCTGGAATGAGTTGAGTCTTCCAGCCCGCGACCCGCCTAAATACGCACACCGGGAGCTATTTTATGGATCGGACCCAGATTACAGGATGAAGCAGGGGTTTGGTAAGGATTAATTATAGGACCCTCTTAACAGGAAGCAGGGAAGAGTAAAGTCTGGTACAAGTAAGAAAGGGTGGCCCTGCACATAATTCCAGGAAGGTTAATATTCCCGTGTCTTCACCGGTACACTTGCCCTAACTTAAACCTAGGGTGTCACATTATTCTTTACCCTAACCCTAATCTAAAGCCCTACTCTCCACTTAATACTTACTCTAGTTGCTTTGGATGTAAATTTTCCTACAGCATCGTGCCACAATTTATGAAAATTTCTAGTTACGAACGACCGTCTCGGACTTGACTTATTCGTGAGGAGTGTTTGTATGCATATATCACTTATCGTTGCTTGAAGAGGTCCCCTGATGGAATAAGCTGATAGTTCCAGGACCTAGGACTAGGTTACAATGACTAGTCAATCTACCCTTTATAACCTTCTCGCCCCACTAAAATTTAACCTGGTACATGTGTGTTGGGGACGAGATCCTGTGTCTGTGTGCGTGTGTGTGCATGTACGGTCACTTGCGAATCCATCGCACAGAGACTGGTGAACCCATGCCTGGAGCACCGACACAAAGCAGAGATCGCCGCCTCCTCTGCCCTCATTGTCCTCGCGCATTCAAGCATCGCATGAGTCTATTCGGTCACATGCGCAGCCATGACAGCGGAATACACCACAATACCGACAACACCGATGCCCCATGCACATTCTCCCCTCTTGCCATTCTTACAGCCACTGCCACCACCCACTACAGCGAATGACATCATCCATAGCCTCTCCCGATTTCTCCTGCCCACACTGCGCCCGCAAATTCAACTCACGCATCGGCCTGGTCGGTCACCTGCGAATCCGTCGCACGGAGGCTGGTGAACCAGTGCCTGGGGCTTTAACATACAGTCGACGCACCCACCTCCACTGCCCTCATGCTCCCGCACATTTACACAACGTATGGACCTATTAGGACACATGCGCCTCCACGACAACCTGCAGTAAACCACCGGAGGCTAAGCCACATCAGCGCACATCATCTACACTAATACATAGACAACACCCTCACCATCATCATAATACATCTGATAAAATCACGGTCTCCTAGAAATCGTGGCTTGGAAGGCTGCCAATCTGACGCTTACACAAGACCACGCCGTCGGCCCAGTGTATGTGTTGTGTGTGTCGAGTGGCTGACCAGTGGACTGGGAGTCAGACGGCGATAGCTCCTCCATATCCCCTGAGTAAGTAAATCCTGGTGTGTGCGTTATGGGGACCAGGTCGTGCTGTGGCGCGCGAAGACGGGTACGCCGACCCGTAAATAAATGCGCTCACTCCCACATCAGACAACTAACTGGCTCAGACGGTGGTCTGATTGTGGGGGTGGGGAAGAGAGTGAGGTCGACAGCACAGCACAATTGTCTCACTATAAGCAATCTGACGTGCTTTAAAATATAACGGTACGCTAAAAGCCGTGGCTTGGAAGGTTGCCAACTGACGGGATAACTCGGACCGCGTGGTCAGCGCAATGCGTGTTTTGTGTGGACTGACTGACTGGCGGACTGCGAGTCAGGCTGCAATGGCGCCTTCTTAATGTGGCCTTTATGGCAATCCCACTCCGTGGGATCCAATTCAGGTGTTGGGGTACGCCCAGGAACGGCTGCGGCCGCGCCAGCCGCCTGCGCCCTCTCCCGCCTCCGGTCTTCTTGACTGTCATGACACCGGGCTCAGGTGGTGGTGGTGGGAGGGGAGGAGGAGGAGGAGAGAGTGCGGTAGCTGCAGCGCAAGGCTAATATCACTTAAAATTAAGTCACACGCTATTCACCGTCCATGCACCAGCCTTCTGTGGAGCATACGGTGGACATCGTTGGAAAACGACGGTCGAACTGTCGTCCTGTGGGGAACGCGTCATCTAGGTCAAGTTATTTACGCCACATTGTTTACGTAGGATCACCCAATTACGTACGATGGCGTGATGAGGGTTTTGAAGTTGAATACTGGGTCACAAACTTTGATAATGTCATTGAGTACTGATTTATTTTCAAGTTTGTCCTGTTCAATTATGCAAATAACTATTTTCTATGCAAACCTTGTGTGTGAATTCGGGGTTTTCTTCCGACCTAGTTAAGATTATCACGACCTGATTCACGGAGGTGGTGGAGACCCTGCTAGGTAACGACCGCATACGCCGGCCCCGCCTAGTATTTCTTTAGGCTTAAGTTAAACCCATTCCCCGTCATGTCTCAGGCGAGTGTTATCATTAGGGGTAGATTTAGTGGTTGGAGGTGGGGCTAAAGGGAAGCGTTAGGGGTTAGGTTATCACTGTTGTCAACTTCTATTATATATCTTCAGTCGCGGCCATCTAAAGCCCGATGTAATTATATGTTCTTCTTACTCTCTCCCTCGATGTTATTGGTACTCAAAGGTTGGTATCACTTCAACTGGAATATCTAACGAATAACCCCGCACACAACCAGGATTTCAAAATACCACACATGCTCTTGTTGTCGAACAGATACGGTTAAGGACTATGTAACTTCCTCCATAGTAACCAAGGAACCTGACGTTTGGGCATTGTGGGCAGAAATAATGGGCCTAACGTAAACATGAAAATCGTTTGGGGAAAGATATGTGTATGCTACCCCCCTTCCCTCTTCACTCTGAATTACGGTGCAATGCCACATGTAATACAGGAATGACAGTAATTCAGAGCTTTTTTAGGGGACAAGATGGGTGTGCTTAAATAAATAAAAAAGAAAAATCTTAGACGCCACGAGTGCTGGTTTTAGCGCATAAAAAGGCCATTTGCGGGAAGACTGCTCTCTGCCTACATATGCTGCTCTCTCTCTCTCTTCTCTCTCTCTCTCTCTCTCTCTCTCTCTCGCTTTCGGAACCGGTAGCTTTGTTGGATGAATCATACGAAAATAGATCCATTCGTTCAAAACCGGTTAAGGAGAGTGGGATGGAGCGTTGGTTGGACTCGAGCAGAAATGTTCTAGAAAATAAGCACTGTATGCTCTCGCTTGACGATGCCAAAACCCAGCGATAAAATTACGCAAAGCTTGAGGCTGTCATAGCGATTGGAGACCCCCATTCCCACTGAAGGCAGATCGATCAACGCTCGGCGGCGGCGAGGGCAACTACTTGCCGACGGCGGTGAGGGCAACTACTTGCCGGCGGCGGCGCTAACTGCAGAGCCGAGGGCTGACTAATGCGCACACGTGTATGCATACTACCGAATGCCGGTGGTGATTCAGTGTCAACCGCCGAGACAGCGGTGCTCAAACGGTAAGGTCTGGTCTCGTACACGCAGAGCCGTGGCGTCGGCGTGACGCACCATAGTGGCGGCGGTTGCAGCGGGTCCACCGTGTGCACCAGGGCAACGCTTTGTCCTACCCCCCCCCCCAACGGCTCCACGCCCGCATTTATGCAAGATGCAGCGTGCAACGCCGACCGCGGATTGGTCGCAGGGCTGAATGCGCACGAGCGTCTGGCGCAGCATGCTGATTGGTCGATGCGCTGTGTGGCAAACGGCTTGCACGGGCGCGTTACTGTCAGTTTGTGAGAGCGATGAAGACGAGGACGACAACGTATGGAAAAGAAGCAGCATTTTCGAGAATGCTGCTGTTGCTGTTACGCTAAGCCGCGTGCGTACGAGTGTGTGTGTGTGTGTGAATGGGTTGCTCCCTAAACGGGCCACATGGTAGATGCATTGGACCAACACGGGGGACACATCAGGGCACGGCAGGCATTATTTGGGTTGCACTCCCATAACAAATGCCGAAAATGGGGGTGTGGTTGCATACCTAGGGACCCTGGCCGCGCCAGCCACCTGCGCCCTCTCCCATATCCGGTTTTCTTGACTCGGCCTTTGCACCGGACATAGGTGGGGGAGGAGTGCGGTAGCTGCAGTGCAAGTCACCGTCCCTACACCACCATTCTGTGGAGCATACGGGGGATATCGCCAAATACAACGGTCAACCTGTCGTCGTGTCGTGTGTATGTGTGTTCTCCCGCCAACGGTCTTCTTGACTCTGTTAGGGCACCGGGAACAGGTGGGAAAGGAGGAGAGAATGCGGTAACGATAAGTATCTTGGGTTGAAAGGTTGCCAACTGATACTTACACGCAGACCTCGCAGTCAGTCCAATGTGTCTTGTGTGGAGTGGCTGACTGGTGGTCTGAGAGTCAGGCTGCGATAGCTCCTTCTTAACGTGACCTCTGGCTATCTCACACATGTGAGCTGTGAGCCCCCCTGTTGTGTGAAATCCTGGTGCTTTTGGTGTTTGGGGGGGGGGGCAGGTCATATAAGTAGTACGCGTAGATGAGGTCACCAGCAGCTGCGCCCACTTCTGCATCAGACAACTGATCGCCTTTAGGGCCCTCTCACTCCGTGGGATCTGAGCCAGGTGGGGTGGTACGCCCAGGGGCGCCGCCGGCTGCGCCAGCCACCTGCGCTCTCTGCCATCTCCAGTCTTCTTGACACTGTCATGACTCCGGGCTCAGGTGGGGAGGAGGAGCGGGTGCGGTAGATGCAGTGCAAGTATTCTTTCACTTTAAACTAAATCACGTGCAGGTTGCCATCCCTGCACCACCATTCCGTGGAGCATACGGTGGACATAGTCAAAATCGACGGTCGAACTATCGTGTGTGAAAAGCACCGTCAGTTTGCTTCCTTCTCGGAGCCGTAGCCACTTGTTGAAAAAATAGCCGACATGAAGCGGTCTGTGCAAGTTCGAGCAGGTCTTATTGAATTCGGCGGAGATGGCGGCTGGGGGAAGGGGATGGATACCGGTTGAGAAATGGTCTTCTCTATTTTTACCCCCATCAAACACACACCTCGTCCAGAAACGTGCGCCCTTACACTCAAAGTTCTTCCGAAAGCAGATGTGAATGGCAAACATACTGAACATATTTTTCCTATCGAAGGACTGGACTCTTATAATGCGGGGTGAGCGCCTGTTGTACTTGAGAAAGTGACGTAAGTGCATTGCCGACGCCTTTGGGTTCGTTTGGGTAGACCTATATAGTCGGACCTCGATTTCACCCGAGACCACAGAGGCGTCCTACCTAACACTCTGTCGTGCAGAAAGAACTGTGGAGCATACTATTATCAGGAGTCAGGGATGACAACGGTGGGATACACGCAGACAGTATGGAGTCCGAAATTATGGCAATAATGTCAGCAGATATCTTGTTTGTGAACTCGGTAGAAAAATAACCTCCGGTTAACTGTGCACAGGCTTACCTGTGAGAGAGACAGAGAACGGTAGATGCACACAGGCCCAGTATTTACTGGGATCCTTAGGCCCTCGAAGCATGGAAGGGGGGCGAGTTAGCTTTTTCGACCTCGGCAACTTCTAAGACACTGAAATGGAAGAAGTCGGAGGTTCAGTTCCAAGGATAGCGTTTCTCTGGGACTGTTGAAACTCTCGAAGCATCAACAAGACCCTTGGGACGCGGGGGAGGCGAGGAGGTAATTCTGCCTTTCCAGTACTTTTCCACCTTCCTGGCGGGAACCAGATGAACTGAATGCCCTCTACTTCTCAGCCGACCCGGCTGCACGCCGATCGACACAGGATGTACCTCCGACCGACAATTGCTGTAGAAAAGAAAGAAAGCATGCCGATAGTTCAGAGGCTCTATTAATGAGCATTCAGATGCGAATGTCTCCGTCAGTTGTATGTGGACGGTGTGACAGTAATGCCTTCAAGCGTCGCAATACACTTTCTGGGAAGTCGGCTATTTATAAGAAGGTCACTAGGCCACTCCAATGACGCCGCCGTTCGGTACAATTCTAGACGGAGGAGTTGCTCGTATTTTCATCCTCAGATTTATCAAGGATAGTGAGTGAGATTCGAATTGTGACTGGGAGAGGGGAAGACGGTTTAGCCGCGATTGGAGCACTCGTCCTCATACAAAATTGACGTATTCCTCACTAGAACGAAGCTGACGCACTAGAATCTATCATGGCGCGTTAAATGACGTCACTGTGAAGGTTGATAACTGACGAGATAACTCGAGCCTTTTAAAGACTGAGGGATTACGATAGCTTTACCTAAATGTGACCAATGGGTACTCTCGTCTAACCGTCCTTATTGTTACCTTATAACTGGTGGGGATTGTGTCCTGTGGGTGGCACGCGTAGACGGGCATTGTCAACCACTGTGATAGAAACCACTTCCATTTGCCTCGTCTTGCGTTGAGTATTGAGGGAGCAGAGATTGCGATCTATGAAATACACTGTCACACCTCCTAGGCAGGCTATCTGGAGGAAGGACACGAGACACCTCCCCCACCCCCAATCTCGGAGTACGCATCTTATGTCTTCTGGCCGGAACCCCCGTATCATACCGCTAAACTGTTGCTTGCCCCGTGACGGTGGAGGAGGAATGAGATGAGGGGTCAGCTGAAACGTCCTAAACCAATGTCTAGCCGACTTTCACGTCAGAATGGATCAGAAGTCGCTGGAAAACTGGGAAACCTGAAAATCTTTCAAGCGGATGCCTCGGAGAGCGTAACTCGTTGCCCCACAAACACGCTCGCAGCCGATGAACATATTTCATAGTATTTCGCTAAAGGCCTGTTTTCGTTTCTATGCTATAAAAGCTATGAAATAAGAGTTTGTGGGCAAGGATATATGTAGTCCAGATACCTTTCTTATCAGGAGCAACCCCAGAAATTTGGCAACCCTTATTGGGTAGGACAAAAAATTTATTCATACGTCAACGCGCTTTCTTCCCAAGAACAATATCGTTTCTTTGCCTGTGGGGCCGAAAATAGCCTTAATTTTAGCAAAGAGGTTCTTCCATTCGTTGCGAGCCGCATACCCTTAAATCTCCTCACCATGCATTCTATCCAGGTGTCCTGCAATTTCCGCAGTCGCTGTTGCACAAGGCCTCGACTTCGGTAGAAGACTGTCTTTGTTTCGACAATAGGGCAGTAAACGTAGGCTTTTGCAGCCGACTTTCACGTCAGAATAGATCGGAAGTCGCTGGAAAACTGGGAAACCTGAAAATCTTTCAAGCGGATGCCTCGGAGAGCGTTACTCGTCGCCCCACAAACACGCTCGCAGCCGATGAACATATTTCATAGTATTTCGCTAAAGGCCTGTTTTCGTTTCTATGCTATAAAAGCTATGAAATAAGAGTTTGTGGGCAAGGATATATGTAGTCCAGATACCTTTCTTATCAGGAGCAACCCCAGAAATTTGGCAACCCTTATTGGGTAGGACAAAAAATTTATTCATACGTCAACGCGCTTTCTTCCCAAGAACAATATCGTTTCTTTGCCTGTGGGGCCGAAAATAGCCTTAATTTTAGCAAAGAGGTTCTTCCATTCGTTGCGAGCCGCATACCCTTAAATCTCCTCACCATGCATTCTATCCAGGTGTCCTGCAATTTCCGCAGTCGCTGTTGCACAAGGCCTCGACTTCGGTAGAAGACTGTCTTTGTTTCGACAATAGGGCAGTAAACGTAGGCTTTTGCAGCCGACTTTCACGTCAGAATAGATCGGAAGTCGCTGGAAAACTGGGAAACCTGAAAATCTTTCAAGCGGATGCCTCGGAGAGCGTTACTCGTCGCCCCACAAACACGCTCGCAGCCGATAAACATATTTCATAGCATTTCGCTAAAGGGCTGTTTTCGTTTCTATGCTATAAAAGCTATGAAATAAGAGTTTGTGGGCAAGGATATATGTAGTCCAGATACTTTTCTTATCAGGAGCAACACCAGAAATTTGGCAACCCTTATTGGGTAGGACAAAATTTTTTATTCATACGTCAACGCGCTTTCTTCCCAAGAACAATGTCGTTTTAGCTCACTTAATTTGTCCAACTGGAAACATTTAACTTCTGCTGTTGTTGTTGGGGATGATGATGATGATGAGGAGGAGGAGGAGGAGGAGGAGAAGGAGAGGGCAAAACGACTGCTGAGATACATTCCACCGTCAGTTATCTACCTTGCTTCGCCCCCCACCCCTCGTCACAAACACGCACAGGCTCTCTGACGTGCGCGCGAAGACGGTAGCAGTCCCATCAACTCGAGCTGTGAAAATGCGTGCGCAGGCACTGACGCACGCAACGCCATACGCAGGCTCCGCCGAAGACGACGGTCGTCACATCAGCACGCCGGTCGATATAATGCCCGCGCACGTACGCGCACACAACTGCTCCTCCGTCGCATACACAAAATGCATGCATGTCTCGAAACGTGCACCATGGCGACGAAGACAACGACGAGGACGGCATACCAGCATGCATGCGCGTCTCTGTTTTGTTGGCGGAGGGAGGCCAGGGGGGCGGTGCGGTGCTAAGGTCTCCCACCGCGTGCGTGCGCGCGCACGCACACACACCGCTTATGGTCCAGGGGGCATGGGATTCAACGGGCAGATGACAGCAAAGACGTCAAGACAGTATGTAAACCCCATGCGGACCAAAGTCAGTCAAACAATGACCTGCGTACAACATCGTGTCAAAGTTGGGCCGGGTCCGTAAGACATGAGGCAATCTTGCACCCACGTTCTCGTCGCCCAGAGAGTTAAACCCAGAAAAAGTACTTAAACGCACGAGGGAAAGTATGTGTGCAAATTCGACGAAAGAGAGGAAGACTGTGTTTTCAGGGTTGGCATTCTATACCACTGTATCAACAAGACTGCTATTCAAACAAAAGCAAGGACCCTGGCTGCGGGCGGTGTCACGTGTCATAAGCCTCACCATGCGTATTTAATCCGGCCGTTGCAACGAGCCATCATCCGGGAGCAATCCTCCGATACCTGACATGGGAGTGTTTGTATTTTAACCTGCATGTGTCCCAGTTTTATCTGAACTGACAGAGCCAATGAAACGGCTTTTTACCGCTCTCATTGCTAAGATTACTCACCCTGATTTTCTTCAGGTCACTCTCACACGCCCTTGGAGCATTGGGTAGGGATGTTTTGTGTGGCCCTCTTAACAGAACGAGGGTAAAGGAACTGCCCCGATCGCTTATAAAAGGTGGCCCTAACTAATATACAGTTAACAGCAATCCTTACTTAGCCCAAACCCTAACAATAAATTTAACACTATTTCATCTGCACTTCAGCGCAACGTCACCTGCCTTGTGGGTGCTCCCTGGGTTAATGTCCTGTCTAGGGAACCATATAACTCATCATTACCGTTTTAATTGCTTATATGCCACCCCAATCCGACAGGACATGGGAATAGGTCGGCCCTCGCGCTAAATTCGAAGAAGGGTAAATATTCCCATACCTTCACCCTAACATAAACCTTGATCATAACCCTAACCTTACACTTAAACCTAAGCCGAACCCTATACTTAATTTCCATGGCATTTAGCGCAAAGTCATTCTTATTACGAGCGGTTCTTGGTCCCATGTCTTGCCGAGGGTGTCATAAAAGTAACCCATGCCGCCGCCGCGCCAATGAGGACTGCAGACCAAAGTGCCTAGGTATCATGACTGTCGTATTCAGTCCGGCAATCGGGATACATCAGCGATCGCCACTACCACGTGGCAATTATCCTAAGCGACAGTGCACTTGTGAAAGCCTGTAGCAGCGTGCTTATCTCTCACATTAAGATTCGTTCGTTTCCAATCCAAAGCGCACTAGGAGCTAGCTGCTTGGATATACTCATGCCTTGGTGCTTAACCTAGAGTCCTCACAGGCAGTCACATACCGGCTAGTAATATGACAGTTCAACTATCGCAAACGACGGGATTTACCGTGTGGTGGGTGGGCGTAGGGACAGCTTCTTTTACGTGAATAAGTTTATAATGATAGCAGACTTGTGCAGCATCCATCACACTCCCACATCCACCTGAGCCCAGTATCAAGAAGGTCGGAGGCGGCCGAATCAGACGCAAAGACTGATAAACTTGAACAACCTTTCTGTGTATGCCACTCACAGAAAGTGGAGGGGGGGTGGGTTGGCTCGAGTCCCATCTGCGTGGGAGTGCCGAAAGGGTCACATTAGGAAAGAGTTTCATCCTGAAAGGACCAAGTTATCACGGTTTTTTAGAGCTCCGTGGTAGGACATCAGGTTGTTAATCGTGATAAATATGGGCTGATTGCCATAGGTGAGTGCCTAACTACCATTGTTAATATTCCCGATCGAAACTGGCAAGACAGCGAGCTCGTGGTACAGTGGGTAGAGCGTTGGACTTCTGTCCAACAGACCGCGAGTTCGAGACTCAGGCGCCGCAGCGCTTGGGTATGGCTGGCTGATGATGGCTAATAAGCCAGAAATGACCATTCCAGTCTCCCTTGTCTTTGTCGGTAATATCATTCTGCCTATATCACTAGCTACTCTATGGCTGCTGGTGGGGTTCTAGAGTTAACCCCAAGGCACAACGGGACGAGTGAGTCCTGTAACCGATTGATGAGTGCCCAACTACCATTGTAATATATATATATATATATATATATATATATATATATATATATATATCCCCTCCCCCAGGCGCAATACTCCACGGTCAGCCATCTGATATAGGGATTGGGCGCAACTTTGGCATTATAGAGAATTGTGGAACAACGCGACGTGTCACACCCTTGAGTCCTTTCTTCCTTCCGTACAAAATCCCTTTACTTTTAATGAACAGAACTTTCGCTGAACGCAAGCGGCTGCGAGTTCAAGGAGCTGCCTGAATTGATTAACGATCAGGTCCACACTGTCACAAATTGGTAAACTCTGCATCTACTTCAAAGGCACATTGCGACCAAAGATCTAGCTGGACGCACACCTTCCCTATCCTAGGGTGTTTTTGAACACCACCAACCAATTTTTAACAGGCTAAATGTGGGTATTTGAGTGGGGTTTTGAGATTTTTTAGGAAAGAAATTGCAAATTGCGGAATTCAAAAAGAAATAAGTAGGAATGGAAGCTTTGCGGGATGTTATTAGACATCAAAGTAAAGCACACAGTTTTCAATAAGGCATTTCAGACTAGATCTAGCGATCCCGCAAACAAACAAGATGGAGTTTTCTACCACTCCCTCTCCCCTTAACTATCGTAATTAGTTTGCAAAGTTGTCACAAAAACAGTGGTTAACAAGCTATAGGCCACAGTTTCCGGTGAATATCTAGGTTCTTCTGTTTAGATGAGCTTTGAGCAGCCAGCCTCGAGGTCTAATAACCGCATCTTAATTCCTCCTCATATAAGGTGTTCCATGTGTCCCCTACAACGGACCACGCGGGGGCTGCGCTGGATCAGTACAGAGGAAGGGGGGAGGTTGAAAGATGTCAACCAGGCTGCACTGAGTCGGTGTGATGACACACCTAAACGTGGGCTCCACGCCAAATTCCAGCATCAGATGGCTGACCGGCTGGGAAATCGGGAAGGGAAGAGAGATTGAGAGATCGATACGACACTTCTTCAACGCATTTCTCAGTATAAAAAATCCGACGAACTTGAATTCCAACATGGCTTGGGAGACCGCCAACCGACAGGGTAACTGGGTCCTTCCAGGATGGATAGTCGATCTACAATGTGGTCTCTATGGCATCCCAACTCAGATAGAAGCCGAGCAGCGCCCTCGCTTCTGACAAAATATGGTTGTTGACCAGGCTGTGTGTGGTACGCGTAGACGAATTGTTCGGGTTTGTCATCCACTGTACCTGAGTAGGCCTCCGATCACCATGACTCGGTATTCCCACTGTGCTCAGGTGGGTGACTAAGGAGAGTGCGGTATGTGCTGCGCAAGTCTACTGCAACTATACACTAATTCAAGCGCAAATCACCGTCCCTGCGCCCACCAAGCTGTGAGCACACGGTGGACATTGTCGTTCATGATAGTCCGACTGTCGGTGTCAGAGGGTATGACAGAAACTTTTATTAAAATGCATTCTACTTTCAACATATAACTGGTGGGCTCTGGGATCCAGGATTTCAAGTTTTGCCAAACGTAGTGTCCAACCTTTGAACAATTATAAACCACGTGTTGATGTTGATCCATGTCATTCTCACGATGTGCTAGGGTCGTTTTGTTCAACCGCTTTGTCAACGTCTGTGTTAAAACAGCTGGTAAAGGCGATGTCTATAACGCAAAATGACGGAGTCCCAAAAATCTGGAAAAAATTTCGCCCCTCCCTCCCAACTAGTCACCCCTTCACCCCCTTCATTTGGTGTTTGTGTGCAATCCCTCAATTGGACTACCGGTGCCGGTTTGGTAGCATAGGGTTTATCTGTTAAGCATCCCCATAACAAAGTCTAGGGGTGTGAAGTCTGGTGAAAAAGACCTCACCAAAGTAGGACTTTACGTCAGGATACTTAAGTGCGGATGCCCCACTGTACTGAAAGCTCTTTAGGGTAAACGATTAACCTGGTTCCAATGCGTTAAATCCGAGGAAAATCAATTCAGCCCTCAGCTGCCAAAATAGGTATATTGAGGAGAGCGGACGGAAATCCCCTGGGGTCCACAGAACACGCTAACTCAGCCTAATAAGGTAAGATGGGGTTTGAAACATTACTATTCATTTAGTTATTTCGACTAGAGCCGGCTCATGCATCATTCAACGGGCCATAGTGCATTTAGTTGTTGCATTTGAATGATTCGAACCCTTTCGATGTTGGAAGGAGTGTCTGCGAGACATAGGGAACATCATGAAACTACCGAAACCGTAACTGTAAAGACCAGCGAGGCCGAACCGACGTAGCGGACGAATAACATATTAAAATTTGTCAAATCTGTTGATATCAAAGGAACCTCGTTGGCCTCGAGACTTCTTAAACTGCAGCATGAAATTCAACGGCTTGGCTACTAAAGCCCTAGTTTCCCGGGTTTGGAACGGGCTGCAGCATCGAGCGCCGCCAGATTTTGTCGCGATGGCAACAAAGTAATCAAGTCTGAGCATTTGCCTGTCCTAATAATCGATAAGTTACAGATGGGTGAGCACCCGCACGAGCGCAACGACCATCAATCGATCGATCGATAGTCACGAGGTCGACGCGACGCACAGCAAGCTATACAATGGGGTGGGGAGGAGCTGGAAGCCGTCGGCTTTACAGAAAACAAAACGGTTAACCGTGGATAATAGACGCGGGAGGAGGCGGAGAACCGACTCCGAAACCGGCACGGAAACGAAGTAGAAGCAAATTCGAGCGGCGGTGGCGGTGACGACGGCAGCAGGCAAAATGGCACGCAGATGGTCGCAAATAATCACACGCACCGACTGACGGAACGGCAGAGGAGGAGGAGGATGAGGAAAGAAGGCTCCCTAGCCATTAAGCGAGAATGATTTGGCGCCGGAGAACAGTGCGCCAGCGCGCGCGCATGCGCGATAGGTCCACCCCACCCAGTCGGTCCTGTGCAAACCGAAAGGAGCTCGAAGCAGCCCGCCAAACATTTTCGTGATGTGACAGCAACACTGGGGAAAAACCATTTGTCAGACGCCCGTCGACATAGTTTGCGCGCGTTCGCCCACTCCCGAGTCAGCACATTCAGTTTGGCAATTTGGCTGATTAGTCGTGCTCACTCCCCACCCGCGTCGCTTCTCTCTCTCTCTCTCTCTCTCTCTCTATCTCTCTCTATCTCTCTCTCTTCTTCTTCTCTCTCTCTTCTTCTTCTTCTTCTTCTTCTTCTTCTCTCTTCTTCTCTCGCTCAGTGATCTCTGGAACATTCGCTTTCGGACCCGACGAGAAGGCACGTGGACGAAGGTCGTGAACACAGAACTCATTTCATCTCCAGCTAGCTCTGGGTGAACTGCTAATCCGAGGGGCGGCCGACATTCTTACTTAGAGCCTTCACCGACCCGCTCAATCCATTCAAACTTGGACTATTAGTCACTCGTTACGTTCGCAGAATGCAATTATTGATTAACAGAAGAGTAATCAGGACCACGAGTCCGTGGCTCATTGGTAGAGCGTTGGACTAAATGAACAATGGTTGGGATTCGAATCTCACGTGCTCAACACCTGGGATTTGGAATGACTGGCTGATGACGGCCAATGAGCCAGAAATCGCCATTCCGGTCTGCCTCGTCTTTGTCGGTACTCTATCATAAGTAGAGTACTCCTAACCGATGGGATGGAATAGCTCTACCTTAGCCTCCACTTTTGTGAAAATAATATCCGTGTAGGGGAGACTCCGTCGTATAATCGGCATGCCTAATAATGTTCTGCTCAGTAGGGTTCTCCCTCAAGTAAAAAAATACGTAAGGCTGCAAAACCTATTTGTCCACTGAGGCATGCTGACTTTCTGTTGAGGTGGGTTGACACCACCTGTAACGACTGGATTAGTAAACAAACGAAACAGTCATTATAAAATGCACGCATTTCTGCGATTTTCGACTACTGTCTAAATCAAAATAGGTTTTTTTAAAAAAGAAGCTCACAGGCTAGTTTTAGGCCATCATTTTCTTTAAAAATTACTCACAAAAAGTATATATTTTAAGTCAGGAATCGTTTAAGACACGAAGGCTACATATCCCAACACTGAAGTAATGGCCGGAACCAAACTTTACTAAACGAGACAATGAAGCAATAAGAAACGAAGATTTATAGCAAACGCTCAAGCAGCTATGATGTTCGAACATTCAGAAGTTCGAACACACTCTTCTCTCTAGCTAATCAATCCGGTTATTTTGCACACGACATTTCGACCGTCAATTTCGACGAGGTCCACCGTATGCTCAACACCAGGTGGTGCAGGGACGGTGACTTGCGCGTGAATTAGTTTTAAGTGATAGTAGCCTTGCGCTGCAGCTACCGCACTCACACCTCCTCCTCCACCTTAGCCCGGTGTCATGATAGAGGCAAGAAGACCGGAGATGGGGGGGGGGCAGGTGGCTGGCGCGACCGGAGCCGCCCCTGGGCGGACCACCACACCTGGCTCGGATCCCACGGAGTGCGAGTGGCATAAAGGCCACATTAAGAAGGAGCCATTGCAGCCTGACTCACAATCCACCAGTCAGCCACTCCACACAAAACACACATTTGGCTGACCACGTGGTCCGAGTTATCCCGTCAGTTTGTAACCTTCCAAGCCACAGCTTTTAGCGCAACGTGATAGTTTCCAGCGCGTCAGATTGTTTAAAGTTACCGCTGCTCGTTTGAATCTAATCACAAGGCGGTCGTGGGTCGGCAAGAACATAATGCGCGACCCGACTCAAGGAACAAAGGAAAGGCCAGCGTACAATACGCGACCGTACTACATGTCAAAGCAACCCTAACTCTATCCATTATGCTCGTTGTTGGGATTAGTAATCGGTAGCGGATTTGTAGAGCCACACACTATTTTGTTGGCGATAGGAGGACCGAAATATCGGGTGAAATGGCAACTTCCAAGCGGTCACTATTAGGACGTTGCGGTAGTTTCAAAACGCATCCATTTTAATGGAAGAGCGCGTAGAGCGGGCCGGTTATAAGTGGGTCAGGTCAGCTAGGAATGATAGCGCACATGGTGGCCGGCGTGAGGTAAAGCCACCGGAACTCGCAGTCCGCACAAGTGCTGGGGCACCAAACTATTCGGTGACCCAACGGAATGCTGACCCTACCGAAAACAATGGATAGGATAAGGATTAGGTTGGCGCCCTCTTTCTTCCTTCAGCCCCATCCATAAGTCCTATCATCACCGGTCCCGTATTACTCACATATTACGTTCTTGCTCGTGGATCTTTGCAGTCAGCATTTCAAAGTGCTTCAAATGGACTTTTTCGATGGGCAGTCGCTGTATCAGTCTTGAAAGTTCGTCCTTACGGAACGTAGCTCCTCAATTGCACGCACCGCCTAGGACGACTGGCAGACCCGTGTTCGCAGGGGACCCAGGCGGGGAACTGGAGGATGCGCCTGTTTTGAGCTGGCTTAAAACGGAACACTCCTCACCTACCTCGTCATCGTCCAGGACTTCCGGGCACATTCGCAACGATAAGCTGGACAGTTTTCAACGCCTTCTATTAAAAAAATAGCTGACAGTTCGCCAGCCTCGAAGCATCTCAACTGTGCCAAATGCGTGACTGCCGAGAAAAATTTGTGCTGGATAGAAAAGATGACTTTTCGCAGGATTCAGGCCCAGAATCACTCGTTACAAGAGTCCCCCACACTATTTCGAGGGGTATTTAAAAGATCCGGGGAGGGGTAAATGGCTTTTTAAACTGCTTACGTTGAGAACAAGCGTTGACAACGACAACTTCCTGTTCCCCGACTTTCTTTGCAAAATAAAGTTGGCTCTCTAGCGTCTGAAAATGGAGTTCATTAGACTGAGCATCAACATGGTCTTACATATCAGGGAGATTGGTAAGGGTGGATGTATCCGCTGCACAGAAACTGCTACACCCCGTTCTACTGGGTGGTACACCCCCGTCTTAGTGAATCCACGAACTACTGTGAGTTGCGCGAGGGAAGGGAAAGACACGAAAAGTTAGTGACACTTCAGAACGCACCTCCACAATTGCATCGGACGGTAAAAAGTGGTCATTCTGAAGCTAGCAATCTTCTGGGTAAGGATGACTTATATAGACCACTAAACAGGACATGAGAACGGGAACCGCCCCGAATAGAGGTGGAGTTGCGCCGAATTCCAGGTCAATTGATGTTAAGCTTAAGGTAAGGGATAAGGTTAGCGTTAAGGTAGGCTAAGTTTAAGCTTAGAGTTAGTTGTAGGAGTAGGGTTTAGGGTAGTGTTAAGGTTAGGACAGGGGAATATATACCCTTCCTGGAATCATGAACAGTACCACTTTATTACTTTAGTGGGGGCTGTCCTATTTCCGTATCACGTTTAGGGGGGCATATAAGGAATCCTTACCCCCTTCTGATACCGGTTCAGCTTTTAGGCGGCTTCACCAGCCTCTCGCAACCTGATGGAGCGTCCTTTATGCTGACAGGTGGGGGCAAAATATCAGTGGGTCAAACTTTAGTCCCCAATATGCACCAGTGGGAGGTCTTTTGTTCCTTACTGAACACCAATCCACTCCCTAACAGTAGGTAGTGCGGGGTTTGGATTTGAACCCTGATAAGTCAGTCGTCGTGTATTCTAATCAAACGTCCAATCAGTTGAAACGCGGGTTCACTCGATGTCACCAACCATCGGTAGTAGTGGGACGCTTACCGATTGTGATATGCTCCTGCCGTTGTGCCTTGGGACTCCAACAGAGCCTTATATATTTTCCCTCATTCATACTTCCTTGACTGCCTAAAGAAGTAAATGACTCCCAGTAGAGTTGGCGTTGAAACGCTTCCATAAGATGCGCACTTTCCTTGCTATACAATGTCAACAGAAATGTTAATGGCATCCGCAACCATTTCAGCATATCTATTAAGTCGTATAACGTCAGCGTTGCTAATTCCAACGAGTATCGGGGTTTTTAATAAAATTTATTTCCCTTCAGAGCAGCAGCAGCAGCAGTAGCAGCAGCAGCAGAGAGAGAGAGAGAGAGAGAGAGAGAGAGAGAGAGAGAGAGAGAGAGAGAGAGAGAGAGAGAGAGAGAGAGAGAGAGAGAGAGAGAGAGAGAGAGAGAGAGAGAGAGAGAGAGAGAGAGAGAGAGAGAGAGAGAGAGAGAGAGAGAGAGAGAGAGAGAGAGAGAGAGAGAGAGAGAGAAAGAGAGAGAGAGAGAGAGAGAGAGAGAGAGAGAGAGAGAGAGAGAGAGAGAGAGAGAGAGAGGAAACTGAAATCTTTCAAAATATGAACGAACGGAATATCGGGGAAAGGTAACTGGCAAATACGATGACCGTTTCTGGATTATTAGCCGTCATAAGCCAGCTACAGCAAGCCCGAAATCAGGAATGCCCCAAAATCACGTGTACTGGCATAGCTATGTTTTAAAAGTCGAAGTACTACAGTGGGAAGACCTCCAAAAACGTTTTTCCCTCTTTTCCTCATATAGAATGCATGTTTAAATCCATAATCATGTTTTATCGCAAAATCATGCTCCGGTTGTAGAGAAATTTTTCTTAAAAAAAAACGATTTTCCATTAGCAATTGCGCTGATTTTTCAAACATTTGCGGCTCGAGATTGTCTAATGACGGTCCAATTTCGGTCCAATGATACACTCTGGGCGCACCGCAAATCAACCAATCGTACCAACCCTTCCAAAATATAACGAGACTGCTTTTTCTTTTAAGACAAAGTGGACTTTCTCTGCCAACTTAATCTAGATTTGTGATTTAGGGAAGAAAACAGTACAGAAGATAGGCTCTTTTTCGAACCACTTCAGTTCCTCGGCTGTTTTTTGGCAGTGCCTGACAAGTAGTGAGTCAAAACGGCCTCGGAGGTCACCAGAAAATCGAAAAAAACAGACTATAATAAATAAGCGTTCACGGGCCCATTGCTGGAATCACTCTTCATTCTGCCTATATCATTAGCTGCTGCTCGGCTGCTGGCGTGGTTCTAGAATGAGCCCAAAGGCACCACAGGACGAGTAATTCCTGTAACCGATCGGTCAGATCCCCTCGACCATTGCTTATATTCTCAATCGAAACCGACAAGATAACGAGCTCGTGGCGCAATGTGTTAGAGCGTTGTGCTCCTAACCAACAGGTTGTGGGTTCGAGTCTCGGGTACTGCAACACCTGGGGTCGGGTATGGCCGGCTGATGACGGCTAATAAGTCAGAAATGACCATTTCAGTCTCTATTGTCTTTTTCGGTAATATCATTCAGCCTAAAACACAGACTAGTGTTCCATGGGCGATATGTTCGAGTACATGCAGGTTTGGTGTGGAAGGGAAAGGGATGGGGCGGTGAGGGGGGAGAGGGGAGGGGAAAGCTAGACGGTTCGGCAAAGAGATGGTGTTGAGAGCTATCAAGGATAGAAACCGTATAGGATTGCAATGGCTGGCAATCGAGCCCTTGAAAAGGATTCCCTACTTTTGCAGCATGGGGGCGTGTGGGCGGCGGCGAGGAGCGAGTTCGACGTCCTGCGAAAACCATCCTAAGAAGGAGACAAGGGGCGCAATGTCTGTGTGTGCCCTCAAATCATGTCCATGATTTCAGACCTACTTACGCTGATGCAAGTATATTGCACGAACGCAGGGGCTACAGGCATGTGCGTTAGTTTAGCAAGTGCCTAAACCGAAAATAATTTCTCTCGCTCTTCTATCACGAAGCACCGAGGACATTCCACTAATCCAAGACGAACCGTCTTGGTCCTTGCTGGTGCGCGAACAGCTTGGACACAGCGCTACTTGAAATCAGTGGGGTTTGCTTATCTGAGCCCTCCCCCGACACGAAATGGAAACAGGGAGCGCCCGAAATACCGGGTTATGATCAAGATTATGGCCATGCTTACGGTTTGGGTTAGTAAGGATACGAAAATATTTATCCCTCCTTGAATCGAGCGCAAAACTATCTTTATTACGTGGGGGACATTCCTATTCTAGTAGCCTATCGGCATGTAAGAAATTACTGATGAATAAAGGATTATGACGAGAGTCGAGAGCTTGCTTATATTGAGAAATCCGAATGAAGAATCAGGACCGTGACTGTCGAGTAAAATACTCTCGACCTGCTGAAAGGCCCTCTTCCACTTTCTAGTGCGTGGTTGATCGCGAGCATGCAAAAAGATGGATGTTACGGAAATTAACTGCATTAATCTGACCTTGAACTCAGCACTATAGAGCACTCATTAGGCAAATATTTAGTAGGTGTAGCTTATAATGCGTTCGATAAAATAGCTTTCAGTTGAAGAGGTATATATAATGAGCATTCACTCACCAGAGGTTTCCGAGATGGAGAGAGACACGGAAGAGGCCAGGGAGCCACCACAATCAACAAGGCGGGCACAAGGAGAGATAGAGAGAGATGGAGACAGAGGAAAACGGCAAAAGAGAGGCAGATGAGAAGGCGGAAGGTGCGAGCTCCCAACGCAGCTTGTTTTGCTTGCACTCCAGACCTGCCTGCGTATGTGTGTGTGCGTGCGCGCGCGCGTGACATCATTAGCCTCTATACTCAACCAATCCGGAGGCGCGGCCTTTAGAACGCAACGTAGCGTTAGCAGCTGGCGTTCTGATTGGTTGCCTGGCCCTGAACGTGCGTACAGACACGCGTGGAGCGCGTATGCACGAATCTCATCAAAGAATGCACGCCAGCTCTCGCTGTAGTGACGTTCGTAGGACCACACCCAAGTCCGCCTTGTGTCTTCGTCGTCTTCTCACTGTAGCCAACGGCGAAGAGGAGCGGGAGGAGGAGGTGGTGAGGAGACGAGACGGATCACAAGAAGCCGCCAGAACTTGGGTTCCGTCATCGCGCATCCCTGCAGTCTTGCTGCCACATTATTTGCCTTCTTCACTTCACTCCACCCCTTCCCCCCCCCCTTTGACTGTGCCTCATCACATACTGGATTGGCCCTGAGGCAGGGAGATGTACCCCTCCTCACTAGCTGATAATACGGGGGTGACGACTGATTGCAGAGAAAACAATGCAGCATGAAGCTAAAGTGGTGATTTTAGCAATGGTTAATTTCTCACTGAGTACTTCCTAAAAGTAAGTTCGCTTGAACTAGAACCTAGTTGATGTCAGGCACATCCTGTCCGGTGTTATACAAACCTAGCGAGGAGGGTTTTATTTTGAAACTTTATAATGCTCAGCAGACAAGAAGTGCCGTGGACATAATGTGTCGGTATGAAGGTGTAGAAGAAGGAGTAGCCAGTCCACTCGTTTAGTAAAAAGGAGAAAAAAATTCACTTAAAGTGATTTTAGCGGAAGACTCCATTGTAACTTGAAGCTTTACAAAATTTTAGAGCTAGTTTATCACTGGAGCAAAATAATGCCACTGGAAGGAGTATCAAACCCTACTGGTAGAACCCATAATACTGTGGTTGTCTGGTTGAATTGGTACCCAAAGGTCGACTCCGAAATGTTATCTGTCATTAGGAGACGAAAACTGCACGGAACACCGGAAAATCCACTAGAAATCGACGAGAACAGAGTCACAGGGTACCGTAAGTACAATCATGGCCGTCTTTTAGTTGAATATGCTTTCGCCGAAGAGTAACATGGCAATCCAGTACAGAATTATTGAAACCGATGCAGTGGCGTTTGATCGCCATCCGTGAATGCGAAGCAGAAACAGGTTCCACAAAAGACGGAAAAAACGGTAAAGCGTTGGCAATGAAAATAAAGTTAAAAGGCTACTGTCGTTGTTTAAGTGAGCTTGGTATTAGCACTGAATTAGACTGTATTACACGCCAATCCAAACCTAAGCTTAAACCCAGTTCCGACAGTTCGACCGTCGATTTCGACGAGGTCCAACGTATGCTCCACACCAGGTGGTGCAGCGACGGTGAATTGCGCGTTAATTAGTTTTAATTGATAGTAGCCTTGCGCTGCAGCTACCGCATTCTCTCCTCCTCGCCCACCTGAACCCGGTATCAAGACAGAGTCAAGAAGACCGGAGATGGGTGAGGGCGCAAGTGGCTGGTACGGACGGAGACGCCCCTGGGCGTACCACCACAACTGGCTCGGATCCCACGGAGTGGAAGTGCCATAAGGACCACGTTATGAAGGAGTCATTGCAGCCTGACTCTCAGTCCGCCAGTCAGCCACTCCACACAAAAAACACATTGGGCTGACCATGTGGTCCGAGTTATCCCGTAAGTTGGCAACCTTCCAAGCCACGGCTTTTAGCGCACCGTGATAGTTTCAAGCGCGTCAGGTTGTTTATAGTGAGGAAATTGCGCTGTGCTGTCGACCTCACTCTCTCCCCCACCCCCACAATCAAACCACCGCCTGAGCCAGTGAGTTGTCGCCCATATCAGACAACTCACTGGCTCAGGCGGTGGTTTGATTGTGGGGGTGGGGGAGAGAGTGAGGTCGACAGCACAGCGCAATTTCCTCACTATAAACAACCTGACGCGCTTGAAACTATCACGGTGCGCTAAAAGCCGTGGCTTGGAAGGTTTCCAAGGTTGCATTGATTTACGGGTCGGCGTACCCGTCTTCGCGCGCCACAGCACGACCTGGTCCCCATAACGCACACACTAGGATTTACTTACTCAGGAGATATGGAAGAGCTATCGCCGTCTGACTCCCAGTCCACTGGTCAGCCACTCGACACACACAACACATACACTGGGTCAACGGCGTGGTCTTGTGTAAGCGTCAGATTGGCAGCCTTCCAAGCCACGGTTTTTAGGAAACCATGGTTTTATCAGGTACATTATGCTGATTGGAAGGGTGTTGTATATGTATTAGTGTAGGTGGTGTGCACTGATGTGGCTTAGCCTCTGGTTGTTTACCGCAGGTTGTCGTGGAGACGCAAGTGTTCTGCTAGGCCCATGCGGTGTGTAAATGTGCGGGAGCAGTGAGGGCAGTGAAGGCGGGCGCGTCGACTGTATGTCGGAGCCCCAGGTACTGGTTCACCAGCCTCCGTGCGATGGATTCGCAGATGACTGACCAGGCCGATGAGTGAGTTGAAGTTGCGGACGCAGTGTTGGCAGGAGAAATCGGTAGAGGCTGGGGGATGTCATTCATGGTAGTGGGGGTGGCAGTGGTGGTGAGAATGGCAGAAGCGGAGGGTGTGCATTGGGTATCGGTGTTGTCGGCATTGTGGTGAATTCCGCTGTCATGGATGCGCATGTGACCGAATAGGCCCATGTGATGAGTGAATGCGCGAGGACAGCGACGGCAGGGGAGGCGACGATCTCTGCTGTGTGATGGTGCTCCAGGCACTGGCTCACCGGTCACTGTACGATGTATTCGCAAGTGACCGACAAGGCCGATGCGTGAGGTGAATGTGCGGTCGCATTGAGTACAGCTTATGAGAAATTCCCCATCGCTGATGGTGGTGGTGGTGGTGGTAGTGAAGGCGAAGGCGGTGGTGGTTGCGGTGGTGGGGGATAGCAGGAGCTGAGTAGATGGATGTGGTCTCTATGATGGCGAGAGTAATGGAATTGATGCCAGGAGTGAGGGTGGGAGAGTTTGAAGGAGGGTTGGCAGAATTTGACGTAAAATTTGAAATTGTCGGATTGTTGGTGCATTGCGTCCGAGGATGTCAAACCAGGCCGATTCACGCGCGGAAGATGCGTTGACAGCGCGGGCATGTTGGCAGGGCCTGGGCATTGGCGGTGTTTGTCCGGGGCACTGGTGTCTTTCGTGCCGCTCTTTTGGCCTTGGCGGTGGCAATCTGGTTGGCCTCATAGATTGCTGAACCAGTATTCACGGATCTTCTGCATGCCGGTCTATCCTGGGCGAGGTCCTCCCAGGTCGCCGGGTTGATTTGCAGTTGCTTCAGCGATTTTTTCAAAGTGTCCGTTTAGCGTCGTTTTTGACCTCCCTGTCGGCGAGAACCCATAGCGACATGTCCGTAGAAAATGTCGTTTGGGTAGTCGCTCGTCGTTCTTTCTTACCAGGTGGCCGCTCCATCGCAGCTGCACTTGCCTCAGCATGGCGTGGATGCTGAGGATTCCGGTCCGCTCCAGGACTTCCGTGTCCGGGATCCTGTCTTGCCATCTCAGCTTCAGTATTCTGCAGAGGCAGCTGAGATGGAAGTGATTCAGCTTTCTAGCTTGGTTCGAGTAGACGGTCCAGGTCTTCGCTCAGTAGAGTAGTGTCTTCAAGACAACGGCCTTATACATCTTCAGTTTGGTGTTCAGGTGAATACCATGGCTATTCCACACGAAGGCCTGCAGCCGGCTGAAGGCGTGTCTGGCTTTGGAGATCCGTTGGGCAACCTTGTCATCGATTCTCGTGTTGCGTGACAGCGTGCTTCCTAGATAAGCGAAGGTTTCCACGTTTTTGAGTTGAACACCGTTGACATTGATTCGTGGAGCATTGTATTCCACGTCGGGTGGCGGCTGATGCACGACAACCGCTTTGGCTGTACTGATTGTTAATCCAAAATATTAGCAGCCTGCAGCGAAGAGGACCATGCTCCTTTGCATGTCCTCCTCCGTCACGGTGTTAAGGGTGCAGTCGTCCGCGAAGAGCAAGTCATGGACTGTAGTCGTAGACACGCACGTTGAAGCCTGCATACACCGACTGTTGAGAAGGTGCCCGTCAGTTCTGTAGGCGATGCGAATTTCAGGCTGCTCATCACCGTAGGCGTCCATCAGCATAGCCGAGAACATGAGACTGAAGAGGGTGGGGGCCAGTACGCAGCCCTGCTTCACTCCGTTGGTCACTGCGAATGCTTTGGATACCGTCCCGTTGTCAGTGACGCGCGCCGTCATCCCGTCATGAAGCTGACGCACCATGTGCGTGATCCGCTCATGGCAACCAAATTTCTGCATGACTCCACAGTCCGTCGCGATTCACCGTGTCAAAGGCTTTCGTTAGATCAACGAAGGTAGTGTATAAGTGAGTACGCATCTCCTGGCACTTCTCTTGTAGCTGGCATGCGGCAAAGATCATATCGGTTGTTGCGCGAAGTCGGTGGAAGCCACATTGGCTTTCCGGGAACAGGCCCTGCTCTAGGTGACCGTTAAGACGATTGAGAAGGATACGGGCGAAGATCTTCCCGGCGATGTTGAGCAACGAGATGCCTCTGTGATTATCACAGAGTTGCCGGTTCCCCTTCCGTTTGTAGAGATGAACGATGGTTGCGTCTTTTAAATCCTGAGGAACTTGTCCTTTGCGCCACATCTCCTGGAAGATTGTTGTGAGTTCTGCCATCAGCCGGGGCCCACCGTGCTTGTAAACTTCCGTTGGGATTGCGTCGGATCCCGGTGCTTTACCGCTGGAAATCTGCTGCACGGCCCAAATGGTTTCTGGTATGGAAGGCGGCAGATCCAGGTCATTGTTCGTGTCCACTTGAGGTAGCCGGTCAATGGCAGCATCGAAGATGGCTGATGAGCAATTAAGGACACTTCTGAAGTGCTCGGCCCAGCGCTTCAGAATTTGCGATTTCTCTGTCAGCAGTGTTGTGCCGTCAGAGCTGAGCAGCGGTGCGGACCCCTTGATACACGGGCCGTAGATGGCCATGATGGCTTTGAAAAAGTTTTTCCTTTCATTTCATTCCACATACCCCTGGATTTCCTCAGCCTTTCGGATCATCCAGGCATCCTGCATCTCCCGCAGCCGTTGTTGTACAAGGCGCCGGCATCTGAAAAAGGCTGATTTGGTGGCGTCAGTCCGAAGGTCCATGTACGCTTTGTGTAGTCTATTCTTCTCCGCGAGTAAGTTGCTAATGTCAGCGTCATTGTCATCAGACCAGTCCTGGTGTTGACAGCATGCGCGTCCAGGACCTCGAGGGCAGTTGACTGGATGACATTTCGCAGTTGACACCATCGTGCCTCCACGGTAGCATTATCATCTGGAGCATGCAGGTCCTCCAGTTTATCGGTTATTTGGTTGCTGAAATCAAAACAGTGAGCAGGCAAATTAAACAAAAGAGTATTAAACTTACCTGGCGGCCTCTTACCTTGGGGCCTTCGTCGGGGTTGCAGTCGGAGCCTCATCTGGTAGATGACGAGGCGGTGATCTGTCCAACCATCGGCATCGCGGATCACATTGGTTACCAGCACGTCCTGTCGATATTGCCTCCGGACGAGAACATAGTCCAGCAGATGCCAGCGCCACGACCGAGGGTGCATCCACATGGCCTTCTCCGCGTCGGAAGGCGGAAGAAGGTGTTGGTCGACAGGGGACGGTGTTACACGCACGTGCGCAGAAGAAGGAGGCCGTTATCGTTACAGCTACCGAGACCGTGGGGACCCAGCACTCCCTGTCACACAGCGTGGTCCGTCCCGACGCGGGCGTTGAAGTCACCAAGGACAATTAACTTGTCCACCTTCGACACAGTCGCCAGCAGAGCGTGCAGGTCCTCATAGAATGTGTCCTTCGCCGCATCAGAGATCGTCATTGGGGGAGCGTAGGCGCTGATGATGGTGGCGAACTGGTCTCCCCGAAGAGGCAGGTGGAGGCTCATCAGGCGGTCAGTGATACCCTGCGGCAGACAGGGCAGACGTCCCCCGATGTCGTTTCGGATATCCATGGCAACACCAGCGTCGCGTCGCTCTGCCTTTGGCCGGCCGCTCCAGGAGAAGGTGTTGCGGCACCCACCTTCTCCAGCTGACCCTCCTCAGACAATCGGGTCTCGCTGAGAGCAGCAATGTCCACCTTGTAGCGCGCCAGTTCCCGAGCGACTAGCGCCGTCCTTCGTTCCGGCCGGTTGCTCTTAGGATTGTCTAAAAGGGAACGAACATTCCAGGCTGCTAGTGTGACTGGACTCACCCGAGCAGCCTGGAGGGTATGGCAAGGGGCATTGGGACGGCGGGTATTGTTGTTTGTTTGAGTTTTACGACCGCGTATTTTGCGATCTGTGAGCCGCGGCCGGCTGCAGAAGATGTGATAACCAGCATTTGTTTAGGGCACCTTTTCTAGCCCCTTCCTCCGCGAGGAGGCAAGCAGTGCTGTCCCTAAATATGGCTGCTCGGACATCCCAGACGGCTGCTGAACTCCACTATGGGTCACGGATTTGTTTAAGTGGGAGAACGACCCGAGTTAGCCTGGGCCGCCTACTGGGTTGCTGTCACCCCCACCGTAGGACTTTTTGAGAGGGGGGAGGTGGGAAGTTCGGGAGTCAGACATACCGGGTGTGGAGGCACACTCAACACCGGAGACCCTCACCTGGTTTAGCCCGCCGGTCGTGACGGTTGCCCGGGGTGTGGCCGATTGGAAGAACCCAACTTCGAGGAGCCACAGACAAACGGATCGACCAAATGCTATCTGCCCTGCACCCCTACGCTGTGGAGCATACGGTGTGCATCGTCGTATTACGACGGTCGAACTAATGTATGCCCCTAAACGGGCCACGTTGTAGATTGGCTGGACTAGCACGGGAGCCAAATCAAGGTGCGGCTGGCATTATTATTATTTAGGATGCGGGCCTTTATCAACTGCCGATCATGGGGGTTCACGTGCCCGACACGGGCATGCGTAACTGCAAGCTCATGCCGCTCCCCTCTCTCACTCCATGGAAGATGCTTCATCTGCGCCCGACCTCGCCTCAGGTTTTCTTGAAAATGTTTAAACACCGGGCTCAGACGGGGAATGAAAGAGAGAGTGCGGTAGCTGCAGCGCTTGCCTATTATAACTTAAAACTAATATGGGCACAAGTCACCGTCTGTGGACCACCCTTCTGTGGGGCATACGGTGGGCATCGTCAGATTACGACGGTCGAATTGTCCTGTTTGTTTTGTGTCCCCTTCCCATTTCTGGTTTTCTTGGCTCTATCCTTACACCTGGCCTAGGTTGGGGAGTGGAACCGAGAGTGAGTTAGATACAATGAAAGTACATTCTCACTATAATCCAGCAGAAGTCACAGTCCCTGCACCACCCTGCCGTGGAACATACGGTGGGTATCGTCGGTGGTCTGAGAGTCAGGCTGCGATGGCTCCTTCTTAACGTGACCTCTGGCTATCTCACACATGTGAGATGTAAGCCGTCAAACCTCCTGTTGTGTGAAATCCTGGTGCTTGTGTTTGGGGGGCCAGGTCGTGTACGTAGTACACGTAGACGAGGTCACCAGCAGCTGCGCCTGCTTCCGCATCAGACAACTGACCGGCTCGGACAGTGGTCTGATTGTGGGGGTGAGGGAGAGAGTGAGGTCGAGAGCTCAGCGTATTTTCCTTACTTTAAACAATCTGACGCGCTTGAACCTATCACGGTGCGCTAAAAGCCGTGGCTTGGAAGGTTGCCAACTGACGGGATAACTCGGACCGCATGGTCAGCCCAATGCGTGTTTTGTGTGGAGTGGCTGACTGGCGGACTGAGAGTCAGGTTGCAATGGCTCCTTCTTAATGTAGCCTTTATGGCACTCCCACTCCGTGGGATCCGAGTCAGGTGTAGTGCACACCCAGGGGCGGCTCCGGCCGCGCCAGCCACCTGCGCCCTCTCCCATCTCCGGTCTTCTTGACTCTGTCTTGACACCGGGCTAAGGTGGGGGAGGAGGAGAGAATGCGGTAGCTGCAGCGCAAGGCTACTATCACTTAAAACTAATTCACGCGCAAGTCACCGTCCCTGCACCACCTGGTGTGGAGCATAGGGTGGACCTCGTCGAAATCGACGGTCGAACTGCTATGGGTATCGTCGGCATGCGTTAGACGGAGGTTGCGGGCAACATAGTCATTGTTTCCAGTCCCACCAGCGATAGACCCAAAAGCTCGGACGTGTCAGCGCGAAGGTAAAATGCGGTTGTGAGTTTGAATCACGTCGCAATCCCCACTTGTTGAGACAACTCGAGTTTCCCAACTCAGAAGACAGGAAGGAAGCTGATTAGAAAAACTTGACTGGGGCGAGACAGGAGGCTTCGCAAGCGGTTGCAGCCCGTGTTCTCACTGTCAGCCGTTGGGGTTCTTTGACCGACACAGAACACTCAGCGAAGGACGCAGCGTCACGTGACATTGAGCACTCGTCACGCGTACGCCAAGTCTCACGCAGCTCCAGCAGCGAATTTAGAGGGAGTTTAAGGCAGACATGAAAGCGGCATGAGTAAGCGGTCGCGCTGGCGATCGTGGGAGCGTAGTAAACCAGATCTCCGGGTTCTCCTTCTCACGGCTAACAAGGCAACGATACTCAGGACTGAGGGACAGGCTACGGTGGGATCCAATACAGTCCCCAGAAGGTACCTGGCACGTTCAAAGCTAGGAGCCATCCCAAGTAGAGCACGCGCATCTAATGTTCCCACATCCACCTTTAGTTTTCATGCCATTGGAAGACGTCGTGGGCGAGAGCAGAGAGCGAGGTAGATGCAGTGGAGGTATTCTCAACGGACGGTTAGAAATAGTTTATTCGTAGGGCCGAGCCCAAAAAGTTGACAGGGAGCGTTAGGCGGATAGAAATGCAGCACGACAAAGCGGCAACGATCACGGACTTGGCCTGTCATACCAGGTGGCCGCAAGTTTCATTTCCTGGTGCTCAGGCAACATTAAACGAGGGAATAAAGCCAATACATTGAGTAATTTTCAATGACACAATCTTAGGGGATTTGCATTGCCTAGACGAATTCAGTTAGAAAAAGCCAAGTCACTCACACGAACCTCACAAAGGGAATGATAACATAAACGGCTGGGCTCTGCTCTACCAGCATTGATTCCCTGACGTTTGATTTAGGAAACCACTTGTTATATATAAATCAAATTTGGACTATACCAGCATGTCACTGACCGCGGTCAATCTAATTCTAGAGCGGATTTCATTTGGAGAGTCATTGGGACGTGGAAGAGGGAAGAAGGGAGTATGTGAATCCGTTTCTAACCCAATGTCGCGTTCTGAACTATAAACTAGGTACTGTTTTTCGACATCTTTTTGCGGGTGAAACGTTGTATGTATGCGTATACGCCCATATGGCCTCCGCCTCCCCCCTTTAAAGTGTAGTCCTAGTGTTTTGTGCTGTGGTGGGGGTAGGCAGGTTGTGTATGTGACACGCGCAGACGAGCTCACTAGCTCTCTCAGCAACCGGGTCGACTCCACGCATCAGAAAACTGATCAGCTTGGAGAGTGGACTGATACATGAGAGTGGGAATACAGACTAACGTCAACTGTCTCAGCGCATTTTCCTCACTACAAATAATCTGACGCGCTCGAATCTACCAGGGTGCGCTAAAAGCCATGGTTTGGAAGGCTACCAACGGATGGAATAACTCGGTTCTCAGGACGAAAATTCCGACTGCAATGGCTCCTTCTTAATGTGGCCTTTATGACACGTCCACTGAGTGATATCCTAGTCGGGGTGGTGGTATGCTTAGGTGCTGGTTCTCACCATGCCAGCCATCTGCGCCCTCTCCCGCCTCTGGTCTTCTTGTCTCTGGTATGCCACTGGGTTCAAGTGGGGGAGGATGAGGAGGAGGAGGAGGAGAGAGAGAGAGAGAGAGTGTTATCCACTGCAGGAGTCTTCTACATTGTAAACTAAATCACATGCAATGGGATGACCCGGTCAGTTCGATTATGCCCCTGATTTGAATTAGCAGAGCAAAACTGTGGGTGTACCTCGCGTTCGCAGCCATTTTATGTCCAAATGAAATAATTTAGAAACGACATTTTTGGGACGATGACGACACACACCGCTTTGTCGTGAGTCGAAAATTGAGTGATCCGAGGCTTATGGCTGGTATTTTGGGACTAAAACACAATTGGACCAATTTACTCCTGAGCTTCAGGGGAGACAGGCATCTTTCTTTCAGGGCATGTCAATTGTCGTTACAACAGGCAATAACTGCGTTAAGTCATGTTGGAGTACGTGTTCATGAGCGGTTTTGGCAGGAGAGGGCTGTAGGATTACTTTAAATAATTGGTAGACTAGCGTTCACGTGCCGACTCTCCCCCCCCAGCCCACCCTGAAATAGTCCACCAAGAGTGTGGGTGACATAAAGTCGCGTCCTTTCCCGCACACACATTTTTTATCTCTCTCTCTTCTTTCCTCTCCCAGGTAGCAGTTGACTGTCCGAACATTTCCATTGACTGGTAATGAGATTGGGTTAGTGCCTGGTGTGGCGTGAGAGATGTTCGATCTGTGTGCACTTTTTGAAATAGGTTGTGTGTGGCACGCGTAGATATTATGTTTATTTATGTCAGTTACTGCACATGAAATCATTTGCAGTCATATTTCTAAGGTCAGTAGGGCAAAATGAGTGTGTTAGATACTTCGAAAGTCTGTTTTACTATCAACTAAAGCTCATGGGCAAGTCAACATCGGTCCCGCACCCACTCATCCCTTCAAAAGGGGTTTTTGACAGATTTCAATAATGCATTTGACCTAGTTGTGAAAAAATCAGCGGCTTCGGTGGGATTTGGACTCACAGGCAACACTCTAACGGACTGAGCTACAAGGCCGGGAGCCGTGAGTTTCACCACACTGGGTCACAACTGGGTCAAATTAATTATGCTTATCTGTCAAAAGAGCCTATTAGATAATTGTGCTTGGTAGTCATCTGGTGGAGGGCTCAGAAAATCTTGCTTGGGCACCAAATGTATCAGAATTGGTGGATTCCATACGTTGCAGTAGGCTGGGCGTTGTAGTTCAGTTGGCTAGAGTGTTGGCTGTATTAAAGCCTTCCCCTTGCTGGCGTGGGTTCAAATCCCACGGGGGCCTTCAAGGTTTTCACAAATGACTCAAAAAGTGGAGTAAACTTGTTTATTCTATCACATCTCAATCCCTTATATGGCAATTTATATACGCACGTATTCGTCCCCTCATCCACTATTGTTCTTCCGGGATTTTTCCAGCTTTGCTTAAAATAAGAATTCGCTGATGTTAAATCGTAACCTCCAAATGCTCATTTCTGTGGCCGGTGTTTCTTAAACTGTTTTAGTGGATACGATACTAAAACGACAATTCGCAACAGGGAAGAAATTTGCTGAGTGAATTCTTGACGATATTACCCATCCCCTCCATTCCGAGCTAATTTCCGTGAGATCCTCTCGTACCATGCGCAGAGGCCTTCGGCATATCAGCCCTCTGTTTTACCATTTCTACCACGCTACCTTACGCGTGAAGAGATTGAAATGCACAAGCTGAGTGGAGCCATTTTTTGCTGAAGATTTGGAATGATACTCTCAAAATAAAGCATATTCCTCTCTCTCTCTCTCTCTCTCTCTCTCTCTCTCTCTCTCTCTCTCTCTCTCTCTCTCTCTCTCTCTCTCTCTCTCTCTCTCTCTCTCTCTCTCTCTCTCTCTCTCTCTCTCTCTCTCTCTCTCTCTCTCTCTCTCTCTCTCCTTTTTCTCACGTCAGGAAATGGCCATTTCAGCTGAGATCAGTGTGGCTGGCCTGGAATGGGAACGAGGTGGAATAGGCCCAGCTTTTTGAACTAAATCACTAGTCTGCGGCTGGATGTCGATTGTGAGTCTAGTCTTAGCTAATCATTTCGGTTTGTGCCAAGCTTTCTAATAAAACTGGAATTATCATTAGGGCTAATACCACTGCTTTGCGATGTGACAACGTGGAAAGTTTCATTTAAATCAGGTATCCTGTGATCAGAGTCAGGTTTGAATGAAACCACCGGAAATGCAGATGGACGTTGGCTAACAACAGGTAGAGGACTAAACTCAGAGATAACTATCGGTTATGTAGAATTGGATGTAGGTTTCTTGCTTGTTAATGAAGGTAAAATTCTGCATCGGTCCTAAATGCTCAGAATTATCTCGCGCAAATGCATTTTTGCTGATTAGGCAGTCACCCCAACAAAGTCCTGACTTCCGCCCCAGGGTGATTGTGAGATCCACTGGACCTGACGACGTCTAGGGTGACGGCAGATCAAGACTAAGTGAACACAAGTGAAAAAGAGCAGGCAAACTCTCCTAAGTGCACTTCCGTCGGACCCAACAGCGGTAATTCTCGTAAACATTTTTCACACCTCCTTCGAAGTCTCCTAATGAAGTTTCTGTTTTAAAAGGGAAGAGATGTTTTTTTTCCGTTTCGGTGTGTCCTTTGTGAAGGCCATTCCGGGTTTACAGACACCGGCTTGTCGTTAAGCCGCAAGCTGAACCTATCTTCCGGCAGGTGTGCATGTCAGACGACCTCAGCGCTCGCAAATTAACCAGACTAGGATCGAGCGCCAGGTAAAAAATCTACAACCGAACGTTCTGCCCCGACAGACGGTAATCACTTCTCAAATTAGAAGCCATGTGTGGTGCGTGGAGCGGGGCTGATTTGGTCATGCTCCGCCTTTGGTCTGACAGTTATTTCGGTTCGATCAGAAAGGAACCGTCGGTCGCCCCGCCACGTCGTATACTGGAGGAAAAAAAGACGATAAAAAGATGACCCTTTGTAGTTTTACTGTCTGCCAGTAACAACAGCAGCATTTTTCTAACCGGGTCAGACATTTTTTCATAAAATAGAGAATCAAAAACACGAAACATACCAACACAGAACAGGTAGTGTCGCCTGTAGAAAAAAAGGTCTTGTGCTTGCAGAGGGATCCAGAATGCCTTTTTTCTCATATATTAAATCTTTCAGGTGAAATTTTTTTGGAATTACAAAAAACGGAAACATTACCTGCAGGATACGAAAAAAAAGTAAATCACAAACAGTGCCAGTGTACCGGTGCAGGATTGAAAAGAAAAGTACCTAGTTGCATAAGCAGAAGGCTGTTCGCTCGCCGTAATCATGTCTTTATTCATCTGAGCTTTCGAAATCTTACTGGAGCCCATCGTCAGAGATAATAGCGGCAACAAAACAAGCAACACTTGTAGGGGTAGAGTTCAATCAAACACCAGTACCACTAATCCAGAGGTGACTGCGCAGAGCTCTGTATGCCGGCGCCAAATCGATACATCGACGGATTGAGTTCCCATCTGAGCCACTTGTGATCAGCAGTCAGCCCGTCTTACAACCAGCTAATGTTGAAATATGCGCGATACGAGAATGCGTCCAGTCTGTCTCGTGTAGTTATGAGGACAGTTTCGACACGGGATGTGGTAAAATACCCCTGACTGCTTATTAGGATTTACTCGGTCCTTGCTTTTCATTACCCTATTGCCCAAGATAGATTTGGGCTTCTGACACGCCCTTGATGTATGGCATCGCCTGCTATACCGTAGGGGTTGGTTCTGGTTGGTTCCTCCGGGGGCGAACACGTAGGCAGCAGCTTATGGACGCCTTCAGATAGCCTTTACGCATAGACTGGTCGCGGATGTAACGGGCATGATGTGCTTTTTCCGTCAGGTTGCTGCAATGGGGGTGTAGGGGTACTAGTTAGGGGTAGCACCACACAGATAGCATTTAGTCGCTCCATTTGTCTCGTACAGGTGGTGAATGCTCCTGTGGCCGCCTCTAACTGGTACCCAACTCTCACCTGTGGCTCCTCGAAGTTGGGTTCTTCCCAGCGTCCCCACCCTGGGCAACCGTCACGACCGGCGGGCTAACCCAGGTGAGGGTCTCCGGTGTTGTGTGTGCCTCCACACCCGGTATGTCTAACTCCCGAACTTCCCAGCTCCCCCCTCTCAAAAAGTCCTACGGTGGGGGCGACAGCAACCCCGTAGGCGGCCCAGGCTAACTCGGGTCGTCCTCCCACTAAACAAAACGGTACCCCATAGTGGAGTTCAGCAGCCGTCTGGGATGTCCGAGCAGCTCTATTTAGGGACAGCACTGCTTGCCTCCTCGCGGAGGAAGGGGCTAGAAAAGGTGCCCTAAACAAATGCTGGTAATCACGTCTTCTGCAGCCGGCCGCGGCTCGCAGAGCACAAAATACGCGGTCTTAAAACTCAAACAAACAACAATACCCCCGTCCTCATCCCCCTCGCCATACTCTCCAGGCTGCTCGGGTGAGTCCACTCACACTAGCAGCCTGGAATGTTCGTTCCCTTTTAGACAATCCTAAGAGCAACCGGCCGGAACGGAGGACGGTGCTAGTCGCTCGGAAACTGGCGCGCTACAAGGTGGACATTGCTGCTCTCAGCGAGACCCGATTCTCTTAGCAGGGTCAGCTGGAGGAGGAGGGTGCCGGCTACACCTTCTTCTGGAGCGGCCGGCCAAAGGCAGAGCGACGCGACGCTGGTGTTGCCTTTGCCATCCGGAACGACATTGTGGGACGTCGGCCCTGTCTGCCGCAGGGTAGCAATGATCGCCTGATGAGTTTCCACCTGCCTCTTCGGGGAGACCAGTTCGCCACCATCCTCAGCGCCAACGCTCCCCCAATGACGAGCTCTGATGCAGCGAAGGACAAATTCTACGAGGACCTGCACGCCTTGCTGGTGACTGTGCCGAAAGAAGACAAGTTAATTGTCCTTGGTGACTTCAATACCCACGTCGGGACGGACCACGCTGCCTGGCAGGGAGTGCTGGGTCCTCAAGGTCTCGGTAGCTGTAACGATAATGGCCTTCTTCTTCTGCGCACGTGTGCGGAACACCGTATCCTGCTGACCAACACCTTCTTCCGCCCTCAGACGAGGGAGAAGGCCACGTGGATGCACCCTCGGTCGTGGCGCTGGCATCTGCTGGACTATGTTCTCGTCCGGAGGCGAGATCGACAGGACGTGCTGGTAACCAAGGCGATCCGCGATGCCGATGGTTGGACAGATCACCGCAGCGTCATCTACCAGACGAGGCTCCGACTGCAACCCCGACGAAGGCCCCAAGGTAAGAGGCTGCCAGGTAAGTTTACTACTCTTTTATTTAATTTTTCTGCTGACTGTTTTGATTTCAGCAACCAAATAACCGAGAAACTGGAGGACCTGCATGCTCCAGATGATAACGCTACCGTGGAGACACGATGGTGTCAACTGCGAAATGTCATCCAGTCCACCGCCCTCGATGTCCTCGGACGCGCATGCCGTTGACTCCAGGACTGGTTTGACGACAATGACGCCGACATCAGCAACTTACTCGCGGAGATGAATTGACTACACAAAGCCTACATGGACCTTCGGACTGACGCCACCAAAGCCGCCATCTTCAGATGCCGGCGCCTTGTACAGCAACGGCTGCGGGAGATGCAGGATGCCTGGATGCTCCGAAAGGCTGAAGAAATCCAGGGGTATTCGGACTGCAATGAAATAAAAAACTTGTTCAAAGCCATCAAGGCCATCTACGGCCCGTGTGTCACGGGGTCCGCACCGCTGTTCAGCTCTGACGGCACAACACTGCTGGGCCGAGCACTTCAGAAATGTCTTTAATTGCTCATCAGCCATCTCCGATGCTGCCATTGACCGGCTCCCTCAAGTGGACACGAACAATGACCTGGATCTGCCGCCTTCCATACCAGAAACCATTTGGGCCGTGCAGCAGATTTCCAGCGGTAAAGAACCGGGAAGTCTACAAGCGCGGTGGGCCCCGGCTGATGGCAGAACTCACAACACTCTTCCAGAAGATGTGGCACCAAGGACAAGTTCCTCAGAATTTCAAAGACGTGAACATCGTCCATCTCTACAAACGGAAGGGGAACCGGCAACTCTGTGATAATCACGGAGGCATCTCGTTGCTCAACATCGCCGAGAAGATCTTCGCCCGTATCCTTCTCAATCGTCTTAACGGTCACCTAGAGCAGGGCCTGCTCCCGGAAAGCCAATGTGGCTTCCGCCGACACCATGGAACAACCGATATGATCTTTGCCGCCCGTCAGCTACAAGAGAAGTGTCAGGAGATGCAAACTCACCTAGACACTAACTTCGTGGATCTAACGAAAGCCTTTGACACGGTGAACCGTGACGGACCGTGGAAAGTCATGCAGAAATTTGGTTGTCCTGAGAGGTTCACGCACATGGTGCGTCAGCTTCATGACGGGATGACGGCGCGCGTCACTGTCAATGGGACGGTATCCGAAGCATTCGCAGTGACCAACGGAGTGAAGCAGGGCAGCGTACTGGCCCCCACCCTCCTCAGTCTCATGTTCTCGGCTATGCTGATGGACGCCTACCATGATGAGCAGCCTGGTATCCGCATCGCCTACAGAACTGACGGGCACCTTCTCAACAGTCGGCGTATGCAGGCTTCAACACGTGTGTCTACGACTACAGTCCATGACTTGCTCTTCGAGGACGACTGCGCCCTTAACACCGTGACGGAGGTGGACATGCAAAGGAGCGTGGACCTTTTCGCCGTAGGCTACGCCGATTTTGGATGAACAATCAGTACAGCCAAAACGGTTGTCATGCACCAGCCGCCACCCAGCGCGGAATATAATGCTCCTCTAATCAATGTCAACGGTGCTCAACTCAAAAACGTGGAAACCTTCGCTTATCTAAGAAGCACGATGTTGCGCAACACGATAATCGTTGACGAGGTTGCCCAACGGATCTCCAAAGCTAGTCAGGCCTTCGGCCGGCTGCAGGCCTCTGTGTGGAATCGTCACGGTATTCACCTGAACACCAAACTGAAGATGTACAAGGCCGTCGTCTTGACAACACTACTCTACGGAGCAGAGACCTGGACCGTCTACTCGAACCAAGCTAGAAAGCTGAATCACTTCGATCTCAGCTGCCTCCGCAGAATACTGAATCTGAGGTGGCAAGACAGAATCCCGGACACGGATGTCCTGGAGCGGACCGGAATCGTCAGCATCCACGCCATACAGAGGCAAGTGCAACTGCGATGGAGCGGCCAACCGGGTAAGAATGGACGACGAGCGACTACCCAAACGACTTTTCTACGGAGATGTCACTACGGGTTCTCGCCGGCAGGGAGGTCAAAAACTACGCTACAAGGACAATTTGAAGAAATCGCAGAAGCAACTGCAAATCAACCCGGCGACCTGGGAGGACCTCGCCCAGTAACAACCGGCATGCAGAAGATCCATGAATACTGGTTCAGCAATCTATGAGGCCAACAGGATCGCGCCGCAAAGGCCAAAAGAGCGGCACGAAAGTCACCAGTGCCCCGGACAAACACCGCCAATGCCCAGGCCCTGCCAACATGCCCGCGCTGTCAACGCATCTTCCGCGCGCGAATCGGACTGGTTGGACATCTTCGGACGCAATGCACCAACAATCCGACAGTTCCAATTTCTACGTCAAATTCTGCCAACCCTCCTTCCGACGCCCCCACCCTCACTCCTGGCATCAATTCCATTACTTCCACCATCATAGAGACCACATCCCTCTACTCATCGCCTGTTACCCCCACCACCGCAACCACCACCGCCTTCGCCTTCACTACCACCACCACCACCATCACCACCACCATCAGCGATGGGGAATTTCTCATAAGCTGTACTCAATGCGACCGCACATTCACCTCACGCATCGGCCTTGTCGGTCACTTGCGAATCTATCGTACAGTGACCGGTGAGCCAGTGCCTGGAGCACCATCACACAGCAGAGATCGTCGCCTCCCCTGCCGTCGCTGTCCTCGCGCATTCACTCATCGCATGGGCCTATTCGGTCACATGCGCATCCATGACAGCGGAATTCACCACAATGCCGACAACACCGATACACCATGCACACCCTCCACTCCTGCCATTCTTAGCGCTCCTTCCACCCCCACTACCATGAATGACATCCCCCCAGCCTCTACCGATTTCTCCTGCCCCCACTGCGCCCGCAACTTCAACTTACACATCGGCCTCGTCGGTCACCTGCGAATCCATCGCACGGAGGCTGGTGAACCAGTGCCTGGGGCTCCAACATACAGTCGACGCGTTCGCCTTCACTGCCCTCACTGCTCCCGCACATTTACACACCGCATGGGCCTAGTAGGACACTTGCGTCTCCACGACAACCTCTGGTAAACCACCGGAGGCTAAGCCACATCAGCGCACATTACCTACACCAATACATCGACAACACCCTCACAATCACCATTTACTAGAGTATATCATGGTTTCCTAGAAACCGTGGTTGGGAAGTCTGCCAATCTGACGCTTCCACCAGACCACGCCGTCGGCCCAGTGTATGTGCTGTGTGTGTCGAGTGGCTGACCAGTGGACTGGGAGTCAGACGGCGATGGCTCCTCCATATACCCTGAGTTAGTGAATCCTGGCGTGTGCGTTATGGCGGCCAGGTCGTACTGTGGCGCGCGAAGACGGGTACGCCGATCCGTCAGCCAATGCGCCCACTCCCACATCAGGCAACCGACCGGCTCGGACAGTGTCTGATGGTGAGGGTTGGGGAGAGAGTGAGGTCGACAACTCAGCGCATGTTCCTTACTATAAACAATCTGACGCACTTAAAACTATCACGTGCGCTAAAAGCCGTGGCTTGGAAGGTTGTCAACTGACGGGATAACTCGAACCACGTGGTCAGTCCAATTTGTGTTTTGTGTGGAGTGGCTGACTGGCGGACTGAGATTCAGGCTGCAATGGCTCCTTCTTAATGTGGCCTTTATGGCACTCCCACTTCGTGGGATCTGAGCCAGGTGTGGTGGTACGCCCAAGGGCGGCTCCGGCCGCACCAGCCACGTGCGTCCTCTCCCGCCTCCGGTCTTCTTGACTCTGTCTTGACACCGGGCTCAGGTGGGGAGGAGGAGAGAGTGCGGTAGATGCAGCGCAAGTCTACTATCACTTTAAACTAAATCACGCGCAAGTCACTGTCCCTGCGCCACTTTCCCATGGAGCATACGGTGTACATCGTCGGACTACGACGGTCGAACTGCTGCAATGAGTCTGGATGCGTTTAAACAGTGTTCTCACACAGCTTCGTTTGTGAGCCAACGGATGGTTGCTGTGAAAATTGAGAAGCTGCGTGGTGTTCGTCGCTTTCCTTTAGACAACCGTTTCTATTTCGCCGTTGGGACTTCACCTGGTGTGCACATCTAGGAAGGGGAGCTGCTGCTCTTTTTCTTCTTCCCTCGTGAATTGTGTGTCTGGGAAGATCGAGTCAAGTTGATCATGGAAACTCTTTAACATGTTGCCATTCACGATACCAAAAGTGTCATCCGCGTAGCGGGGTCAAACGTTCAGCGGCTATTGAGTTAGGACAATCTTTTCCAGCTATTTTAAAACCAATTCTGCCACTAAACCGGAAATTTGCGATCATACTGGAGTTCCCTTTATCTGCTCAAAGGTTTCTCCTGTATAGGTGAAGTAGGTCTTTTGACAAAATTCGAACAGCCTCATAAGGTGTTCAATTTTAATCGAACCCCAAGTTTCCTGTGCAAGACTTTTGTGCCAAATTCGGTGGGATGAATATGAGTACTGATGCCACGTCACAAGAAACGATGATTCCGTCCGATTGAATCCTCCGACAGGAGGCTGAACGGACTGAGGCAGACGAATTGTCTTGGAGGAGTGCAAACATTCGCCTCACTTCGTACCTAGTTGTGATATTATGGTACCTTGGAAGGTTGGTAAGACTAATATTTAAACATACCCTCGCCCCTGAAATCCACGCTTACATCGATGCTTCTTACTTTAATTTCTTAATTTGAACATTATGCCTTTGAGACGATGACCACCATATGCCTTTTTATGGGATTACAGTAGTTCAGCCGACGTATTCTCACCTTCGTTATTGGCGTAGTAGAGAGGTAGCATAACGGGGGTTTATTTCTACCGACGTGACACGAAATTTAGCTGCAATGGCGCATTTTTAGAAGGGAAAACTTTGATAGGTTGTAGTGACCCCACTTCGCACGCATGTTGCAATGCTGAAGCCCTCGCGACTACATGCACGTGCGCACCAGAGGCTGTCTGGTTTCGCCAATCCCGGCTGTCCAAACCACCCAATCACACTCAAGGCTGACTCACACATGACCTCGCTGGGACGACTCCGCACGGTCTCACACGTAGGGACGTCGAAGCCGCGGCGCCAACTTCGTACAACACCCCCTTCCGATAGTACTGTACAGAATGCACTATTCTCCCGACTGGTGGTTAACTTCTTCTGTCTTCTTATATGGAACCGGACCTGAAGGTGGTAGCGGCTTGATCTCTAGATCTTTGATGCTGCGATAAATTCAACCACTTCAGGGTTTTCTAGGAAATGCATAGTTGAGAAATATGCACGTTACTATGGGAGGACCGTATTGGGGGTTTTGGGTTGCTAACTTTCTCGCGAGCACAAAGAGGTTGGAGGTTGCAGCCTTCACGCGATAAAGTGTCGAAGGGACGAGGAGCTATAACCTGAAGGTTCCAAAATCAGAAGGCAGAAAAGACAAATGGACAAGTCTTTATTGAGGCAGAGTTTAGACGCAGCACCGTAAGCCGTTTTGATTCTTAGACCCCAGCACTGGTGTGCCCTGTAACCTGTACCCAATCAGCTAATCACACAGCGCTGATTGGCTCCGAGCACTCGCGAGGCCAGGACCAAGTTGCGCGCGGTCCCAGTAACGAGTTGAAAGGCAACGTGAGGTGGACAGAAAGGCCGCATGACAAATTGGCGGCGAAGAGGATCACGGGAACATACTGTCACAACAATGTGGTCTGTGAGGTGACCTCAGAGGGAGGGGGGCAGGGTGGCTCCCATAAAATATAGTTGAATTTATAAGGACACAGAAAATCAATGAGAACAAGTCATACTACGCATGTAGCCATTTTCAAATAACGAGGTTTTTGCAGTTGACCGGAAAGAGCTCGTTCAAAACTGGCATCTAGACGCGCCTTAACTATCTTTGAGTTAGGCTATACGATAATCACTAGCAGAACCCTATCTAAGTAATTTTTTCGAATTGAAAACACATTTCAGCATTTTGCTTGACATTTAATGCGAAAGTGAATCTACTGTAAGCGCCCAACCGCTGGATGAGTGACGGTGATTGATAATCACCGCAATAGCGTGCTTCAAAACCACAAATCAGAACAAAAATGCTGAGAGGACAGACTGAGAACTGTCCAAGCTGACGTGTGAAGGTCATGCGTCCGCTTGACCAATCAGTGATCAGCGTCAGTGCAGGCGATGAGCGTGTGCGGCTAACTGCGTGTCCGGAGCGAAAACCGAAATGTTTGCATGATGCTCAGGGAAGATTGCACCCTGTCCTGAGCAATCAGAGCAGGAAGTAGTTTTCAACCGCTTTATAGATCCAATGGGTCACTGACCTTCAAGTCCTTGGAGCACATCCGAGATCGTCCCGATATTAGCTTATTTGGACAGGTTCTGGAGCAATAACTTGCTTGCTACTGTGGACTATGAGAGAGTGAACCACCACAGTTGCAAAACCTCCTTTCTGGGACGGAATTGGGCACAGTCCTCTCGAATTCCGATAAACTGCATTACAGTCATACCTCGTGCATTAGCGTTTCCGGTTTCAGCAAAAATTCCACTGATTTTTGGGAAAATTAAAGACGTAAAAGATACGCCTCACATTCGCGAACTTTATCCTCCTTGGAACGCTAGTGGTTACATAATTATTCGAAACTATTGCGGTTCATTTTTAAATTTACTTTAAATAGATGTTAACTTAAATGTAGTGCAAAAATTTTAAAAAAATTATACTAGTGTTCATATCAAATGCGTACTGTATCGGGTTCGGGCGAGGACATAGGCGCCATGGCAACGCGCCATTGGATAGAAGAGTTGGAAGTAGCGAATCACCTAGCAATATACTGACTTTCCTTGTTGCTGATTGGCCTGTAGTTCGGATACCTTATGTATGTGTATTGACACTAGTGTATTGAATACCGTGCCCCCTAAACAGGCCGCGTTGTAGATGCGTTGAACCAACACGGGGGCCAGATCAGGGCATTAGAGGCGTTATTCGAGTTGCGCTTGCATAAAAAATGCCGAACATGGGGAAGGGAGCGTGGTGGCACGTGTAGATGCAGGCTCACGCCACGCCAGCCATTCTTGCCACTTCATGGGATCTGAGTCAAGCGTGGCGGCCTGGTCAGGCACATCTCTGGCCACGCCAGCCACCTGCGCCCAACCCCGTCTTTGGTTTTCTTTCCCCTCTTTTGACACCGGGCACAGGTGGGGGAGGGAAGAGAGAGTGCGGTAGTTGCATCGCAAGTCTACTATCACTTAAAAACCAATTAACATGCAAGTAACCGTCCCTGCACCACCCTGCTGTCGAGTATACAGTGGACTTCGTCAGATGGTCGAACTGTCATGTATTGAATACCTGTACCATCTGTGTTTAGTTTGCGCATATTTTCCTTAGTTTCCTGAATTATACCTTCTTCATATGGCTTCTTTGACGGATTAAGTTTACCTACTTTTTCTTCCTGACCCCGAAAAGGAAAAGCACAGTCAATAAGGTTACGCTTAAATGAAATTAAAGTGCGTTGGGAGCATAATGTGGGTCAAATTGAGGGTGACAGTTCGACCGTCCATTTCGACGAGGTCCACCGTATGCTCAACACCAGGTGGTGCAGGGACGGTGACTTGCACGTGAATTAGTTTTAAGTGACAGTAGCCACCCCTGGGTGTACCACCACACCTGACTAGGATCCCGCGGAGTGGGAGTGCCATAAAGGCCACATTAAGAAGGAGCCATTGCAGCCTGACTCTCAGTCCGCCAGTCAGCCACTCCACACAAAATGCACATTGGGCTGACCACGAGGTCCAAGTTATCACGTCAGTTAGCAACCTTCTAAGCAGCGGCTTTTGTTGCACCGTGATAGTTTCAAGCGCGTCAGATTGTTCATAGGAAGGAAAATGCACTGAGCTGTTGACCTTTCTCTCTCCCCCACCCCCAAAATCAAACCACCATCCGAGCCAGTTGGTTGTCTGAGGTGGGAGTGGGCACATTGGCTGACGGATCGGTGTACCCATCTTCGCGCGCCACAGCACGACCTAGCCCCCATAACGCACACACCAGGATTTACTTACTCAGGGGATATGGAGGAGCCATCGCCGTCTGACTCCCAGTACACTGGTCAGCCACTCGACACGCACAACACATACACTGGGTCGACGGCGTGGTCTGGTGTAAGTGTCAGATTGGCAGCCTTCCAAGCCACGGTTTTTAGGAAACCATGGTTTTATCAGGTACATTATGCTGATTGGAAGGGTGTTGTCTATGTATTAGTGTAGATGGTGTGCACTGATGTGGCTTAGCCTCTGGTTGTTTACCACAGGTTGTCGTGGAGACGCAAGTGTTCTGCTTGGCCCATACGGTGTGTAAATGTGCAGGAGCAGTGTGGGCAGTGGAGGCGGGCGCGTTGACTGTCTGTCAAAGCCCCAGGCACTGGTTCACCAGCCTCCATGCGATAGATTCGCAGGTGACCGACCAGGCCAATGCGTGAGTTGAAATTGTGGGCGCATTGTGGACAGGAGAAATCGGTAGAGGCTGGGGGATGTCATTCATGGTAGTGGGGGTGGCAGTGGCGGTAAGAATGGCAGGAGCTGAGGGTGTGCATGATGTATCGGTGCTTTTGGCTTTGCGGTGAATTCCGCTGTCATGGATGCGCATGTGACCGAATAGGCCGATGTGATGAATGAACGCGCGAGGACAGCGACGGCAGGGGAGGTGACGATCTCTGATGTGTGTTGGTGCTGCAGGCACTCGTTCACCAGTCTCTGTACGATAGATTCGCAAGTGACCGACCAGGCCGATGCGTGAGGTGAATGTGCGGTCGCATTGAGTACAGCTTAGGAGAGATGCCCCATCGCTGACGGTGGTGGTGGTGGTAGTGAAGGCGAAGGCGGTGGTGGTTGCGGTCGTTGGGGTAACAGGCGATGAGTAGAGGGATATGGTCTCTACGATGGTGAGAGTAATGGAATTGATGCCAGGGGTGAGGGTGGGAGAGTTTGAAGGAGGGTTGGCAGAATTTGACGTAAAATTTGAAATTGTCGGATTGTTGGTGCATTGCGTCCGAGGATGTCAAACCAGGCCGATTCGCGCACGGAAGATGCGTTGACAGCGCGGGCATGTTGGCAGGGCCTGGGCATTGGCGGTGTTTGTCCGGGGCACTGGTGACTTTCGTGCCGCTCTTTTGGCCTTGTCGGTGGCGATCCGGTTGGCCTCATAGATTGCTGAACCAGTCTTCACTGATCTTCTCCATGCCGGTCGTTCCTGGGCGAGGTCCTCCCAGGTCGTCGGGTTGATTTGCAGTTGCTTCAGCGATTTCTTCAAAGTGTCCTTGAAGCGTCGTTTTTGACCTCCCTGTCGGCGAGAACCCATAGCAACATCTCCATATAAAAGTCGTTTGGGTAGTCGCTCGTCGTCCATTCTTACCCGGTTGGCCGCCCCATCGCAGTTGCATTTGCCTCAGTATGGCGTGGATGCTGAGGATTCCGGTCCGCTCCAGGACATCCGTGTCCGGGATTCTGTCTTGCCACCTCAGATTCAGTATTCTGCGGAGGCAGCTGAGATCGAAGTGATTCAGCTTTCTAGCTTGGTTCGAGTAGACGGTCCAGGACTCTGCTCCGTAGAGTAGTGTTGTCAAGACGACGGCCTTGTACATCTTCAGTTTGGTGTTCAGGTGAATACCATGGCGATTCCACACGGAGGCCTGCAGCCGGCTGAAGGCGTGTCTGGCTTTGGAGATCCGTTGGGCAACCTTGTCATCGATTCTCGTGTTGCGTGACAGCGTGCTTCCTAGATAAGCGAAGGTTTCCACGTTTTTGAGTTGAGCACCTTTGACATTGATTCGTGAAGCATCGTATTCCGCGTCGGGTGGCGGCTGATGCATGACAACCGTTTTGGCTGTACTGATTGTTCATCCAAAATCGGCGTAGCCTACGGCGAAAAGGTCCACGCTCCTTTGCATGTCCTCCTCCGTCCCGGTGTTAAGGGTGAAGTCATCCGCGAAGAGCAAGTCATAGACTGTAGCCGTAGACACGCGCGTTGAAGCCTGCATACGCCGACTGTTGAGAAGGTGCCCGTCAGTTCTGTAGGCTATTTAACACGGTAGGCGTCCATCAGCATTGCCGAAAACATGAGACTGAACAGGGTGGGAGCCAAAACGCAGCCCTGCTTCACTCCGTTAGTCACTGCGAATGCATCGGATACCGTCCCGTTGTCAGTGACGCGCGCCGTCATCCCGTCATGAAGCTGACGCACCATGTGCGTGAACCGCTCAGGGCAACCAAATTTCTGCATGACTTTACACAGTCCGTCGCGATTCACCGTGTCAAAGGCTTTCGTTAGATCAACGAAGGTAGTGTATAGGTGAGTTCGCATCTCCCGACACTTCTCTTGTAGCTGGCGGGCGGCAAAGATCATATCGGTTGTTGCGCGAAGTCGGCGGAAGCCACATTGGCTTTCCGGGAGCAGGCCCTGCTTTAGGTGACCGTTCAGACGATTGAGAAGGATACGGGCGAAGATCTTCCCGGCGATGTTGAGCAACGAGATGCCTCTGTGATTATCACAGAGTTGCCGGTTCCCCTTCCGTTTGTAGAGATAGACGATGGTCGCGCCTTTGAAATCCTTCAGAAATTGTCCTTTGCTGGAAGAGTGTTGTAAATTCTGCCATCAGCCGGGGCCCACCGGGTTTTAAAACTTCCGGCGCGATTGCGTTGGATCCCGGTGCTTTACCGCTGGAAATCTGCTGCACGGCCCAAATGGTTTCTGGTTGGAAGGGCGGCAGATCCAGGTCATTGTTCGTGTCCACTTGAGGGTCAATGGCAGCATCGGAGATGGCTGGTGAGCAATTAAGGACACTTCTGAAGTGCTGATCCCAGCGCTTCAGAATTTGCGATTTCTCTGTCAGCAGTGTTGTGCCGTCAGAGCTGAGCGGCGGTGCGGACCCCTTGATTCACGGGCCTTAGATGGATGGCTTTGAAAAAGTTTTTTCTTTCATTTCATTCCACATACCCCTGGATTTCCTCAGCCTTTCGGATCATCCAGGCATCCTGTATCTCCCGCAGCCGTTGCTGTACAAGGCGCCGGCATCTGTAGAAGGCTGCTTTGGTGGCGTCAGTCCGAAGGTCCATGTAGGCTTTGTGTAGTCCATTCTTTTCCATGAGTAAGTTGCTGATGTCGGCGTCACTGTCGTCAAACCAGTCCTGGTGTTGACGGCGTGCGCGTCCGAGGACTTCGAGGGCGGTGGACTGGATGACATTTCGCAGTTGGCCCCATCGTGTTTCCACGGTGCCGTTATTATCTGGAGCATGTAGGTCCTCCAGTTTATCGGTTATTTGGTTGCTGAAATCAAAACAGTGAGCAGGCAAATTTAACAAAAGAGTATTTAACTTACCTCGCGGCCTCTTACCTCGAGGCCTTCGTCGGGTTTGCAGTCTGAGCCTCATCTGGGAGATGACGAGACGGTGATCCGTTAAACCATCGGCATCGCGGATCGCCTTGATTACCAGCACGTCCTGTCAATCTCGCCTCCGGACGAGAACATAGTCCAGCAGATGACAGCACTGCGACCAAGGCTGCATCCACGTGGCCTTCTCCCATGTCGGAAGGCGGAAGGAGGTGTTGGTCAGCAGGAGATTGTGTTCCGCACGCGTGCGCAGAAGAAGGAGGCCGTTATCGTTGCAGCTACCGAGACCGTGGGGACCCAGCACTCCCTGCCAGGCAGCGTGGTCCATTCCGACGCGGGCGTTGAAGTCACCAAGGACAATTAACTTGTCCACCTTTGACACAGTCGCCACCAGGGCGTGCAAGTCCTCGAAGAATTTGTTCTTCGCCGCATCAGAGATCGTCATTGGGGGAGCGTAGGCGCTGATGATGGTGGCGAACTGGTCTCCCCGAAGAGGCAGGTGGAGGCTCATCAGGCGGTCAGTGATACCCTGCGGCAGACAGGGCAGACGTCCCACGATGTCGTTACGGATGGCAAAGGCAACACCAGCGTCGCGTCGCTCTGCCTTTGGCCGGCCGCTCCAGAAGAAGGTGTAGCCGGCACCCTCCTCCTCCAGCTGACCCTGCTAAGAGAATCGGGTCTCTCTGAGAGCAGCAATGTCCACCTTGTAGCGCACCAGTTCCCGAGCGACTAGCGCCGTCCTCCGTTCTGGCCGGTTTCTCTTAGGATTGTCTAAAAGGGAACGAACATTCCAGGCTGCTAGTGTGAGTGGACTCACCCGAGCAGCCTGGAGGGTATGGCGAGGGGGATGGGGACGGGGGTATTGTTGTTTGATTGAGCTTAACGACTGCGTATTTTGCGATCTGCGAGAAGCGGGCGGCCGCAGAAGACGTGATAACCAGCATATTTTGGGGCACCTTTTCTAGCCCCTTCGTCCGCGAGGAGGCAAACAGTGCTGTCCCTTAACAGGGCTGCTCGGACATCCCAGACGGCTGCAAAACTCCACTATAGGTCACGGTTTTGTTTTAGTGGGAGAACGACTCGAGTTAGCCTGGGCTGCCTACGGGGTTGCTGTCGCCCCCACCGTAGGACTTTTTGAGAGGGGGAGGTGGAAAGTTCGGGAGTCAGACATACCGGGTGTGGAGGCACACTCAACACCGGAGACCCTCACCTGGTTTAGCCCGCCGGTCGTGACGGTTGCCCGGGGTGTGGCCGCTGGGAAGAACCCAACTTTGAGGAGCCACAGGTAAGTGTTGGGTACCAGTTAGAGGCGGCCACAGGAGCATTCACCACCTGTACGAGACAAATGGAGCGACTAAATGCTATCTGTGTGGTGCTTCCCCTAACTAGTACCCCTACACCCCACATTGCGGGTCTAAACTCTAGAAATACACACACGCGAGCCCTCCTGAATGACGACGAGCTCTGAAATTTTCAAGGTAATACTGCATATTCTGAGTTTTTATTGGGCCCGCGCTCAAACAGTCTACACCATTAAAAAAGTGTGTTGGCATTCAATTGACTTACGGACTGTAGCAGGTTTCACATTTGCAACTTCCGGCTTTCGTCAGACGTCCTCATAACAGGGTCAGGCCCGGAAAACTTTGGCTTCTCGCCCTGTCATTTTTAATGCGGCAACCCGTGATCATTCTCGGACTGGATCTAGTCAAATCGATCGACGAGGTATGATGCAGACCAGTTCAAACGTCACTGCTAATGCTGTCCACTAGGTGTCCCACAGCATGCTGGAAGCAGGGACAGTAAACTGCGCTTGAATTAGTTTAAAATGATAGGAGACTTGCATTGCATCTACCGCACTGTCTCTCTATCTCTTTCTCCAACCTCACACAGCTCTGCTCCGTGTCCTTAGAGAGGCAAGAAGACCAGAGGCACGATCAGGCGCACATGCGAAACGCGCCAGGTCGCTGCGTGATGTACATGGCCGTCATAGAAATGACAAACGGGCACTTCGGATCCCATCGGGGTGGCACTGCCTGACCATCTGTCCACCTCGTCAGTTGATAGCCTTCCAAGCTTCAAACTTTAATGCTTCAGCCTGTTTTAAAGTGATGAATGTACGTTGAGAGTCCTGGGGACCTCACCACCTTCCCTCTCTCCTCGGTCGGAGCCAGTCGAACAACTAATGCGGAGATTGGACGACAGAAGCGAAGCTAAACGTGCCCCGTACGACCTGCCCCCACAACAACATCGGGTTTCCACACAGCGGGGATAGGCTGCTCAGATCTCAAATGCGTTTGAGTGCCCTTGAGGCGAAAGAACACTCTCTTTCCACACTTATCCTCTTCCCGTGCCTGTGGAGAGTGATATGGGAAAGGTTTTGTGTGGTCGTTTACCTCAGATTAGCATGGAAGTACATGTGGTCACTTTTATTCTTGCAGTGCCTGAATGTGTGTGATTATCGCACACCGTTGTGACTGGTTCGTAGTCTCATTGTTATGGATTCACAAGAAACTGCCTGCGTCGATGCGTGATGTAAAGCTGCAGTGTGACACTTAAATAGAGACTGTCAAATATGCTAAGGGGGCATATTTCAACCACTAAAATGAAGACCAGACCGTATCCAAGGCTTTCATCCAGCCTGATAAATCCAACAAGTTTTCTACTATTGGATTGCTCTATGCTCAGCCGAAGTCAACGAAGAGGCCTCCTTCCGAACCATGGGTTTACGCCCAGTTCAGAAGACTAGGATCTAGCTTGCCTCCCTCAACGGTTCGCATTCGACGCTTAGCCAAGCCAACTGATGGGCTATCGTGCGGAGGCGGGGGAAGGGGAGGGAAAGTGATCTCACTGGCCAATCAAGCATTGCATCCTGTCCACATGTGTGTTCTTTATGACATCGCACCTTCTGGTTGACGGCATAGGCGCATGTTCGCAAGTTCGTACAGTTGACGACTTAACGCATAGCTTCTGGGCCAGGTGCAGTGCAGTGACGACGTCACGACAGCGCGGGATACGAACACGTACTGGAGCGTGGACAGACAGGCGCTAACGCACACGAGAGAGAGAGAGAGAGAGAGAGAGAGAGAGAGAGAGAGAGAGAGAGAGAGAGAGAGAGAGAGAGAGAGAGAGAGAGAGAGAGAGAGAGAGAGAGAGAGAGAGAGAGAGAGAGAGAGAGAGAGAGAGAGAGAGAGAGAGAGAGAGAGAGAGAGAGAGAGAGAGAGAGATAGACGGGGCACACCACATAGCCCTAGCAAGGAACCATGCTGTCAATTCGGTCAGCAAGGAGGAGGGGGGGAGGAGCGAGCTGAGACAACGATGGGAACGATGCATCCCGCGGACACGAGGGTTAGTGTAACACGCCAGTTCGATCGTCCTAGTTCGACAATGTCCACCGTATGCTCCACAGGAGGGTGGGGCAGGGACGGTGACTTGCGCGTGACTTAGTTTTAATGATAGTAGACTTGCGCTGCATCTTATGCACTCTCTCTTCCCTTACCCGCATGGGCCAGGTGTGAAGACATTGTCGAGAAGACCGTAGGCGGGGTCGAGCGCAGATGAATAATCTCCCACGGAGTGGCAGAGTTGGGTGCTGCATGAGCCGGCACGTACGCGTGCCCATATTGGGAACGCGCAGCCCACATGTTCGGCATGTGTTATGGGACCTCCTCCCAAATACGACAGTTCGACCGTCGTAGTCCGACGATGTACACCGGATGCTCCACACCATGGTAGTACAGGGACGGTGACTTGCACGTGAATTAGTTTTAAGTGATAGAATCCTTGCGCTGCAGCTACCACACACTCTCATCCTCCCTCACCTGAGCCCAGTGTCATGACATAGTCAAGAAGACCGGAGGCGATAGGGGGCGCAGGAGGCTGGTGCGGCCGAAGGAGTCCCTGGGCGTGCCATCACACCTGGTTCGGATATCATGGAGTGGGAGTGCCATAAAGGCCATATTAAGAAGGAGCCGTTGCAGCCTGACTCTTAATCCGCCAGTCAACCACTCCACACAAAACACACACTCGACTGACAACACGCTCCCGCCAGTTAGTAACCTTCCAAACCACGGCTTTTAGCGTACCGTGATAGTTTTATGCGCGTCAGATTGTTTATAGTGAGGAAAATGCACTGAACCGTCGACCTCACTCTCTCACCCACCACATTTCTATGAAACCGTGATAGTCACGGGTACATGATGATGGTGAGGGTTTTGTCTATGTTTTGGGGTAGGTAGTGTGCACTGATGTGGCTTAGCCTCCGGTGGTTTACCACAGGTTTTCGTGGAGGCGCATGTATCCTAATAGGTCCATACGGTGTGTAAATGTGCGGGAGCAGTGAGGGCAGTGGAGGTGGGCGCATCGAATATATGTCGGAGCCCCAGGCACTGGTTCACCAGCCTTCGTGCGATAGATTCACACGTGACCCATTATGCCGATGCGTGAGTTGAAGTTGCGGGCGCAGTGTGGGCAGGAGAAATCGGGAGGGGCTTAGGGGATGTCGTTCGTGGTGGCAATTGCGGTGAGAATATCAGGAGAGGAGGGTGTGCATGAGATATCGGTGTTGTCGGCATTGCGGGGAATTCCGCTGTCATGGATGCGCATGTAACCGAATAGGCCCATGCGATGAGTGAATGCGCGAGGACAGTGAGGGTAGTGGAGGTGGTGATCTCTGCTTTCTGTAGGTTCTGCAGGCACTGGTTAACCAGTCTGTACGATGGATTCACAAGTGACCGACCAGGCCGATGCGTGAGGTGAATGTGCGGTCGCATTGAGGACAGCTTAAGAGAGAGTTCCCATCGCTGGTGATGGTGGTGGTGGCGGTGGCGACTGCGGCGGCGGTGGTGAAGGTGCAGTTGGTGCAGGGACGGTGACTTGCGCGTGAACTAGTTTTAAGTGATAGGGGCCTTGCGCTGCAGCTACGGCACTCTCTCCTCCTCCCCTACCTGTGCCCAATTTCATGACAGAGTCAAGAAGGCCGGAGGCGGGAGAAGACGCAGGTGGGAGTAGCTCAGGCGCACACACACCCTGTGCGTCGTGGCTACCACCAACGGCCGGTCCACGATATCAAAAAAAACATTCTAACTGTTGATCCACCAAACCTGGACTACGGGTAGCCCCGAAGTGCTGTGAACAGACAGGCTTCCGACTCCGAAGCCCAACTTTTAGATCATTATATCCAGTGACTAAATGTGTCCCGTTCAACTTTCCAGCTTTTCCTGCCTTGGGTTGTGCTTTGGATGCTTACCGATGGCAGACATGACCTAACGCCCCTTTACCGAGGCAGAAGGAGTCTAGTCGTATGTTATCACCTTCAATTTGACAAGATGGCCTATGTTGTATAGGCACCAGGGACTTTCCCTCTATCCAACTTGCCATACACACGCTTTTTACTTCATCTTCCGACAATAATGTGGGGCAATTTCTTATTCTTACAAAACGCAATAGAACTTTGCCTTCGTTTAGCCATTTCGTAAGAGATGAAGTTTGTTTTTCAAATGGGCTATTGGAATACTTTGTCTATGATGAAGGCCTGTATGTCTTCCGAACAAAATTCCCTTTTCTTGATTCCATCACTGGGATGAGATATTAGTACAAACGTCACAGCTTCAAATACCTCTGAACGCATCTGGACGCTACCCAAAAGGGTTAGACAAACCCGTGGGTGTTTAAAAGACAAAATTTGCCAATATTAAACATGAAAATATCAGGTTTGGGGCAAACGTTCTACAGCACTTACGAGTAACTTTATTTTTTCATGTTTTTTTTGAAGTATTTTTGTCCATATTTAGACTTTTTATCAAGCTTTTAATAATGTTTACAGAGTGTTCCAATCTCAACTTTATTCCTATATTTCAGGTGTCTTTTAATAAATGAGCTTCTAATCCTGGTTCGCTATTTTTAGAAACGAGGACTTTCGACCCGGGAAGCTGCAAAGGAGATCCGTGATGCTGATGTCGAAGGAGCCGTCCACGACACAAACTTTTTCTCGTTGGTACACGCGAATTAACTTTGTTGACGTCCGTTTGGAAGATCAACCTCCCTTCCGGTTCAATTTGAATTTGTTCCGAATGGCCGTGCCGTCAACTCCGATCTCTACTGTCAACAAATGGACCGAGTCTACGACCCGGCATTAGTTCGTCGAAAACGGAGTCCGTGCCGCCAGGCCAATACCAAACCTAACACTGAAAAGAAGACATGGAACAAGTTTGAAGATTTGGATGGGATCGAGGTTCTTCCACTTCCGGCCCACAACCCCGATGCCGCACCATCTGACTATGGCCTCTTCCGATCAATACATTACTTCTGGCGAGGTCATCAATTCGAGTCATTTGAGGAAGTTGAAGAAGCCTGGAAAGAATTCTTCTAATCAAAGAGCAAGGAATGGTACTTAAACCAGATCCGGATGCTTACATATTAGTGACAGAAAATTGTTGAAAATGATGAACTTCCTTTTGAATAATAGTTGTTATGGCTTTTCGTTTCGAAAAGCAAGGTATGGATTTGTTTAATAAATATTTGCTCAAAAATCAGCCTTATACATCGGAACCCCTCTCCATGCTACCTAAAAGGGTATGAATAACTTGTGAGCGTTTAAAAGAAAAAATTTGCATATTTTAAAAATACAAAAATATCTTTATATAGACAACGAGGCGTCTCAGGCGGCTAGACTAAGTTGTATCAGAAGCATTCAGCATTAGTTTGATAGGCAATAAAAAGTGTGTATTTTGCTGAAAATGGGGTGGTGTGGTTGGATATATTGGAAGTGGTCCAAAGCAAACGCTACAAGGGCCAAATACTAAAAACTTCGTGCATGCACCACAGCAATCTCGGACGGGAACTTGTGAGTGTAGGCAACCGTCACCCAAACATTGTATCAAATATGTGCTACTTATTTTAAAAGGTAGCAAGATATATTTAGAAATTTATTGGGTCGTCATCAATAACAGTGACGTGACGCGAGAGTCCGGCGTAGGCGTAGGGTTGGGGATATGGGTAGCGTTACGGTCGCCCGAAAATAACTTAACGTTCAGCCTCCCACTCGGTGGGGCATGGATATGCGTACCTCCCTGACCTATCTTCCTAAAAAGTGCCATTTAAACGCATTAAAACAAACCTGCAGCGCAAAGACGATTTTTTTATATGTTTAAGAACATAAGGTTTTAGTCCCTAAAAGGCCCTATCACCCCAATTGTCATGTTATACAGTAGATGAACTACCTTATGTAATGTGAACCAAAATACTGAAATTTGTTTTTATCTCGAAAAGATTATTGAAGTAGGGTTAGAATATTAATTAATACGCAGCAAAATTCCGAGATATTTCAGTCATGTTGAATTTTGAAATTTTTTCTTCAAATTCTTGACTAATTTTGAACCCCACCTCCAGTTATGCTTGCATTAAAAGGTTTTCAAACAACATGCCGTATATTTTCCAGTAAGGAAAATGGACCAGGTCATGTAAGCAGCATTAATAAACAGACGGATAGGATGCTTTATTAGTGGATATTTAACGGTCTTCAAAAGTCTCATCATTGGAAACTTTGTTAAAACTGAAAGTTTCCCCTTCATCAAGCTTACATTTGAGGAAGACAATATTTGCTACTAAAGGAGTGCAGGAAAGAATATCCTTATTCATGTTTTTTTTAGAAAATATAGTTGAATATATAAGAGCTTAAATAAACAGGGGAACTGCTTAATATATAAGTCATAATTTTCTATAGATCGTTCTTTTCGAAGGTGACAGAAATACCTCGGGATTATGCTGCATGAAAATTACTATTACAACCCTTCCTACCTAAGCAATCTTTTAAGAAGTCCGGTTAATATTTCATGAGACAACACAACTCACCCAATGAAAAATGCCGAAATTTACAAAAAATTATAATCTTTCGTAAACCGGCACCATCGCTTGGAATAGCGAAAAACCTTAAGCGAAGTTAAATCTTAAGGGAAATATTAAAATTAATATTGCTTTAAAAAACGGTGGACTCCGAAAACGTGAAAATCGCTGTAACTGGGACTACTAAATATAAATAGAATTGTCAGGTTTACTCGTAAACCTGCAATTTTTTGTGTCTTAAAAGTACTTTTCTTTCGTCATCTTTCTTTCTGGTATTGCATTACAATAAATTTCAAACTGTACTTGAAATACTGGCGAATACTTCAAAATTCTCAGTGATTTCCTGCTATTAGCCATAAATTTAAATGCTTTTTTACGTGGTTATGAAAGCCTTCAAAATAAAGCATATTCGTTCTAATGCAGATGCTCGTTAGGGTTATATTTCTAGACTCAGCCAAACACGAAAACTCATTTCCGAGAAATAAGAGCATCTTCAATAAAACTCGGCAATAAATATGCCTAAGCCCAATTCAGAAACAAACTTTATATCATTTCTCTTTCAAAGCGCTTTAATTAGATGTTTACTTAGTAGAACATTACCGACAAAGACCAGGAGGGCATAAGCAGCCTCAAAACCTGCCTACCTTTACACATACATATCACGTTAGGCTTACGGTTTTGGTTACGTTTACGAATGGGTTTATGGTGAGCATTCGGTTTAAGACGGGTTAATTTAGACGATAGGGATGAGGTTAGGGTTAATTTTGACTGCCGCATACCTTCTTAATCAGTCCAGCCATCCTTAAGCAATAACCACGGGCGCTTAAGTTGCTCCTTTCGGATACCAACGTCAGTTTTGGCACCCTGATGGAGTAGTAAAACAATAATTTGGCAGAGATGTCAGTTTTCTCGATGCTTTCCTCAGAGTCCGTTAATTATCGCCTTCATATGCCCCACCAACATTCTCCCACCCCCGGTCTTCTTGACTCCGTATTGACAATAAGCACAGGTGGGGGGGAGTGGAACAGAGGGTGAGGTAGATGCATCGAAAGTCAGTTCTCACTAGAATCCAGCACCAGTCACCATCCCTGCACCCCCCTGCTGTGGTAGACATCGTCGGGATGCGATGGTTGACCTGTCATCGTTGGTCAGATGGGGGCCACATACGCATGACTGCTGCTATGTCCTCAGCCATCGACCTATTCGTGCGCTGCATGACAGCGCGACGGATCGACACTTTTGGCGTAGGCTGCGAGGATATCTGTTGGGCCAGAATTGGTGCTACAGTTGCCTGCGTTCTCTCAGCTCCTCCTTCTCCAAAAGTACCAGTCCGACGACAGTAAGCAGGAGTCTGAACTTGGCTGAACGCCAACAAGCGCCAATCCCAGAATAGTCCGGCCCACAGCTGCCAGGACATGGGTCGTAGCTAAAGGGGTAACGCAAGTAGATAAGACAGAAGAACAGCACTCCTCCCCCCTAGTCGGGCCTTGAGTATATTCCCATGGAGATTAGTGTTGACGTTAAGGTTATGGCTATTGCTAATATTAGGGATCTAATCTGTAGTGTTCGTACTCAGAGCCCTACAAGCATCACGCCCAGTTCCGCATAGAAAGAGAAGAGGGAATACCAGCAGAGAGTTGTGTATTCTGTACAGTAACTCAGTGATAGTCCGAAACCCCGACGCGTAGCAAGCTCTGGGCCTGCGCGCGTGTCTATCTGCTAGTGTGATTTGGGCATTAATGCATAAAATGTCCTGTGAGAGTGAGTCACTGGCCGCCTGACCAGTTGATCGGCCAATAGCAGTTTGTGGCGCCTGTGACTGGCTTGGTTCTCCCAGAGGCTGTGTGCGTTCGATCCGACAGCTCGAGAAGTGTACTCACGTGATCGGCCAATAGCAGTTTGTGATCGGCCAATAGCAGTTTGTGATCGGCCAATAGCAGTTTGTGATCGGCCAGTAGCAATTTGTAAGCGCCTGTGATTGGCTTGGTTCTCCCAGAGGCTGTGTGTGTTCGGTCGAGCAGCTCCCCGTGACCTTGTGCGCGGGGAAGGGCGCCAAGTTGGAAGGCGCTACAAGGGTTGTAGTTAAGATAAGTGGAAGGCCACCTATACTGCCGGGGAACGGGGGTTCTTATTCACCCCTGCCGCACTGGTGCGTGGTTTAAATGCACGATAGCCTGGAAGATCCGGGCTCGGATACATAATCCTTTTCAGTTCAGTTCAGTTCAGTTTTATTAAGGGATATATAGGTGACACCTTTGAAATACCTATTGATTTCAAAGATATTGCTAATTAATAAAAGGCCGACATATAATGGACGTTGGACAAAGGGTTATCTCCCCGCCAAACTACAGGGCATCGGACAAAACAATTATAAAATAAAGTTACTCAAAAATAGGGAGTAGCATGATCGATAACGCGTAATTGTGGATGGGAATAGGTTTTAGGAAGTGTGTTAGTTTCTGATGTCTTGGTGGTACATATGGCTGTACTCATGAAACTTCCGCTTAAAAGTGTCAACGAATGGAGACATGATGATGTCCGCAGGCAGAGCATTCCAGGCCTTGTGTCCAGTCTTGCGCCAGTCACACGGAGTTTAATAGGATGTCATCGCAAAGTAGTGGTAGTGGCCAGCTCAAAGAAGTCGCCAGATGCAAGGCAACAATCCTGACGCCGCAGCATGCGAAAGGCTTGTATAAGGTCACCGCGTAGCTGTCTATAGTCCAGAGGAAACAGATCAAGATTGGACAATTGTATCTCATAAGGCAGGCAGCTTTGACCTCGAACAAGCTTGGTTGCACGTCTTTGGACCTTCTCAAGGGTGTTGTGGTCTTTGACAGACCACGGTCTCCAGGCTTGTATGGCAAATTCCAATTGTGGTCGCACGAACATCCCGAAGACCTTATTAAAGCACTCTTTGTCGAACTTTGCAAACGCTCGCTTAATTAGATACAAGCTTGACATGGCAGATTTTGCTACTTTTGAGCAATGGAACGATGGCTTCAGTGTGGGCGTGATCCATACTCCCAGATCTTTCTGGGCCTCTACCTCTGGTATCGGTGTGTGTTCCAGATATTAAATTCTCTGGTGCCCGGAGCTGGTTCTGCCGAATCGCAGAATATTGCACTTGGTAGCGTTGAATGGGAGGAGCCAGTTGCGCGACCATTCCTCGAGTCGATGCAAGTTCGCCTGTAGATTTGCTTCATCAGCTTCATTGTGGATGACCTTCCAAAGCTTTATATCGTCAGAAAACATGGTGGTGTCACAGTCCAAGCCACTTACGCAATCATCAATGTATATAAGGAAGAGGATAGGGTCAAGGACGGATCCCTGAGGAACCCCACTCTCAACTGCCACTTCCGAGGATTGTTGATCGCCAAGACGGAAAATCTGAGATCACAAAATCAAGAAGTTTTCGGTCCACTTCAAAAAGCTTGCCCCTTACCCCAATACGGTTGAGTTTGTATAGGAAACGCTGGTGAGGCACGCTATCAAAGGCCTTCTTGAAGTCTATGTAGACTGCGTGCACCACATTTCATTTATCGACCGCTCGGGTTAATCGTTCCAGAAAAATAGAGCAAATTGGTTAAACAGGACCTTCCTCTGTGAAAGCCGTGCTGAGCGTCAACGAGAAGATGATGCCGCTCCAGAAACTGCATCAGTTCACGTTTGATGATTCGCTTCATAATCTTGCAACATATGGAGGTGAGACTTGCTGGCCTGTAGTTATTTGCGGAAGCCCGGCTGCCACTTTTATGTATCGGGGAAATCCACGGGATCTTCCAATTGGTTGGCAATCTGCCTGCAGCGAGGAAGGCTTGGAAGAGTAGACACATAGTTTCTGCCAACTCTACGGCCAACTCCTTCAACATCTTTGCCAGTATTACATCAGGACCTGGCGATTTGGTTTCTTCCAGCTTCAGTAGTTCCTGCAGAACAATAGGTTCTGTTATGACCACTGAGTCAATTGTCGGGATCTCTTCCGCACTATAGTTATAAGCGGTTAGATTGGCTTCTCTCGTAAAAACCGACTGAAAGAACTCAGATAGATGCTCAGCCTTTTCCTCGTCCTTGCAAAGTTCGACGCCTACATCCGTTTTTACCAAAAGGATGGGGTCTTTATTTCGAGTGCACTGTCTAATGTAGTTGTAGAAGAGCTTCGGGTTTTCTGCTTCACGGTTTATCAAGTTACTCTCGAAACTTTGGCGGGCTTTATAAACAAGACCTTTTACCCTGTTCCTCTGCGTCTTGTACTCCGTCAGCGATTCGACGGTCTTTTCCCTTAGATGAGTTTGCCACAGCTTTCGCTTGCGGTTTACTTCACTCTTCAGTGTGGTCGTTAGCCACTGGGGCCTGTTGGTGACCTTTTTTTCGAATTAGGCTAGTAGTTGGTGATAAGTCCCTGTAGTACGGCCTTAAATTCCAACCAATCCACGAGAATACACCCGGTGAGTGTTTCATTCCAATCTAAATGGCGCACATAAATTTTCATTCGGGTAAAGTCTCCACACCATAGGTTGCGTTTGACTGTGATGCTTCGATCGGGGACAGAGAAGAGTGAATATTCCCACTGTAGGCCTACGTGATCACTTTTTTGCAGTGGGGATAGACAGTTCACAACATCTACGCTGTCAGGCGCTTTTGCCAATACAAGGTCCAAATAATCAGCTTGTTGCCCCTCGCGTATTCTGGTTGGAGACAGGACATGTTGAGTTAAGAAGCGTTTGTGTATTGCTTCTAAGAGGCGGCGATCGAAGTTTAATTCCTTTGGGTCTGCTGACGGGTGACTGACGATGGTAAGTAAGCCAAAATGCCCAGTTGGATTTCCCTTATGAAGGTGGTGATGGAAAAAAACAACCTGAAATAATGCTTTACTTTTCCAAATATTGCAGCCTGGGCAATATAGTGCTTTCTTGACGGCTTATTCAGGGATATCAGTAGTTGCTTTCCTGATAAGTTAGCATATTTTGGAATCGTAGTCTATTAGATTGAGTCGGTTGATCACAATTTTAGTATGGCAGACAGACGTAGTGCCACACCACTCGACAGGCGCAACCATTAAAGTTGGGTATACTACTCACATAGAGTTGATCGTCGTTGATGAACGCTCACCGATCGATAATGGAACTTAATCGTCGCGCACTGCCTTGAGGCTCACTCTCGATCCCGCCAGCTATCACACAGCGACTATTATTATTATTATTATTATTATTATTATTATTATTATTATTATTAGTATCACAGGCAGAGGAACATTGCCAGCAAATACAGGGGAGACTGGAATGACCAGTTCTGGGTTATTAGCCATCATCATCAGGCAGTCATATCCGACCCGAGGATCAGAAGTCCAACGTTTCTAACCAGTTAGCCACAGGCTCGTTGTCTTGTCAATCTGTCCGTTTATCAATGCTGCTTCTGAAGTATATAGCCGAGTCTGCATTAAGTGAGAAATTACATGAATCCCACATGGTACCTTTTTAATGGTGTAGAGAAACGTATGAAAGTATATAGCTTGTAGTTAGGAAATGATAAGCGCCAAAAATTAGCGGTTCAGAATTAGTCGGGAATTGAACAAGAGAATTTTCTTTAAAAAATTTAAAGATAGCCCTTTTGTAAAGATAAAATTGGAAGAAGTCGTAATTCACACCCAGTCAGTTCAAGACTACTTTTATCCATGCAAATCTGAATTTTTTAACACCGAAATCGATGTGAAAAACTCGTACTACTTACGCAGTTATTTTTTACCCTGTGCAGTTTTAGGTGAGGGCCGGGAAGAAGCTTATCCAAAGTCCGGGATTTTTAGGATTACACTGCACGATTATCAGTAGCACAACCTCACCTAAGGAGTCCTTTCTTACCGTACACAGAATTTAGCCTACCATTTCATGAGATAGGTCAGCCAATGTACATACATACAATTATATTTGCTGGTTATTGTAATCTACAGTTGATCATGAATAGGAGTGATCTGCAGTCATTCGATGGGCGCCCCTCACAAGCGTCTTTGTTCCTTCCCCCTCTCCTCAGTTGCGCAGCGTCCAACGTCAAGGTGTATTTAATAGAGCAAGAAGTTTACTTGCATTCACTTAACCTAACCCCGGTGCTCTTGCCTCAATTTGGCCAAATTTTCGATGTTGGCTGACATTAAAAGATGCGCAAGTACCGCATGGAAATGCGTAGTCTGAGTTTTGATGTTCGCCAATCCGTTTTCCTTCTAAGATGCTAAAGTGACCGACTGGCAGTTTGTGGCTGAGGGGGGGGGGGGGGGGGCGGGGGGGGGGCGGTTATTTTGAACACCAGTTTAGATGGAGAGAGTTGGCAAAACCACTCTCTACGCTTTTCCAAACATCCAGACCGGAAGTCTACCAGCCGACTGGAAATCCGCAAGGATTACGCCGCTTTATAAGGGTGGAAGCCGGGTCTCTGCAAACAATTATCGACCGGTCAGCCTAACTTCAGTTTTCTGCAAAATCATGGAAAAAATAATTAAGAAAAAATTAATGTAGTTCCTAGAACATAACAATCTGCTATCCGAGGTCCAGCACGGTTTCCGTAGAGGTAGATCCTGCATTACAAATTTGCTCTACTGTTTAGAACGTTGGACTGAAGCGGTCGATAGAAGAAATACGGTGCACGCAGTCTATATCGACTTCAAAAAGGCTTTTAATAGCGTGCCACACTACCGCCTTCTTTATAAACTCAACCGCATAGGCGTAAGAGGTAGACTTTTGACATGGATAGAAAACTTCTTAACTGGCCACTCACAAACTGTCCACATCAGCGACAAACAGTCGACTAAAGTTGAGGTTAAGAGTGGTGTTCCCCAAGGCTCTGTTCTCGGCGCTATTTTGTTCATTGTCTACATCAACGATTGTGCCAACGAACTGGACTGCAATATTGCTATGTTTGCCGATGATCTCAAACTTTGGCGCATCATTCAAACAGTGGCTGACGAAGAGAACTTGCAGGCAAACTTAAATCGACTCCAGAAATGGTCAAATGACTGGCTCTTGCCGTTTAATGAGAGCAAGTGCAACATCATACGAGTCGGGAAAAGCAATCCTTCGAACCGTACGGTTAACAGTCTGAATGGCATTCCATTGAAAGAAGTGGATGCCCAAAAGGATCTGGGAGTCTGGATCACACCCTCGCTTAAACCCTCCCTACATTGCGCAAAGGTAGCGAAGTCAGCCATGTCGATTCTATACCTCGTTAAACGAGTTTTCGCAGCCTTGACTACCGACTGCCTCGCTGAAGTCTTCTGAACATTCGTGCGGCCACAGTTGGAGTCCGCTATCCAAGCTTGGAGACCCTAAGCGGTGAAGGACATCAACATCCTCGAAAAGGTCCAAAGGCGAGCAACAAAACTTGTCCTTGGACATGGCTCACAGCCTTATGAAACACGGCTGTCGAATCTCAATCTCTTTCCCTTGTGCTATAGACAGCTTCGGGGGGACCTGATACTAAAATTCCGCATACTACGCGTCCAGGACTGTTGTCTCGTCCCAGGTGATTTCTTCGAGTTAGCAACAACAACGAACTTGAGAGATCATCCTCTCAAATTACGTGTGACTGGAGCAAGGCTAGACACTCGGAAGTACTTCTTCTCCACAAGAGTAGTCGAATCTTGGAATAGTCTTCCTCTGGATGTTGTAATGTCGGACTCCTTGGAGGTTTTTAAGCGAAAGTTAGATCGATATAATGGTGCGAGCTACAACACGAACTGAAAGCTGCAAGAGTGACGTCAGCAAATAAGATATTTATGATACTACTATCTATATTTAAGCAACCTTTCTTTATATTTGTTATTTTCATTTTAGGTCTTGCACTCTCCCATAATTCCCATGCTGGGGTCCTTGAGGTCTTCGCTGCTTAATTATTTGCACACCTTGGTGACACCGTGAGTGTTCGCATCAGCTGGACCTGGCGGCCGTCGTCCATGAGGTGTATGAACGTTGTCCCTTGGTTCGAACCGCAATGGACCGAGGATGATCTGGGCATATATTTCCGCCTTTGAAATCCCTCAACGGACTATGTAATCAACAAGGGAGCATCTGGCTGATTCATGTAACCTCGGCATTGCCCCCCGTTGGATCCCCCCTCCAAGGGTGACAGTTTTTTTCTCCTAAATATCACCGGGAGTTTTTTTTCACTGTCTGCTCTTTTTCAACTATGTTCCACTATGTTGGCCTCGCCAACATATCGAGATACTATTTTTTTGATACCACAACTCGCATGTACAAATAGGGAATTCAAAGGTGACTCACCTACATCTCCCTCAAATATACTGATACTGACTGCTGGTGACGGCTTTAGATACTGCGTTGGTGCGGTGCTACAGAAACGTCCAGTCACTAAATTTGCGTTCTCGGCAGGGACAGCTGACAGCTTTCTTCGTATTTGCTGACACTGTCAAGGCACGTCACATATTTAGTCCGGTGTATATGAAGTGGAGAGGTGCTGCGTGTGGTTGGTGTAGACGGGTCGCTCCAAACACTGCGCCCGCACCCGCCTCCAAGCATGCTGTCACAGCTTTGCTATTGGAAGATGGCTTATTATAAACACATTTGCGCGCAGGTCACTGCCGCCGGGTTCACGGTGTCACTTATCACGGCCGAAACGTTATGGCTGCGATGAGTATGCAATTGTTTACCGAGGCCAGTTTGGGCTTAAAATGTGCCGACACGTTGGAAGAATTGTGTCATTACCATCGTTATATTTCCGTCCCTCAGATTTTTGTAACCTTTTGAGTTCGAAGATATCAGCTAAGGATTTTTTTAATAGAAGATCCCCACGACCACTAGTCAGGCGTTGGTCTCATACGCGGGAAAAGTGTGAACTCCACCAAAAAGTGTGATCTAGTTCGACTTCACAAGGCTGCTTAGCATTCAAACCGAGCCTGCAGATACGAGAGTTCATGTTTTTTCTCTTAGTTCAAGGTAAGGGGTGAAGTAGATAAGCAGAGAATAGACGTAGTTGCATATAGACTGCCGTATTATGTGTTGAGGCCTCGCCTGAGCAGGGAAATGGGTCACGGGGGAGGACGTGGGTGACCGGGTCACTATCACGCCTACTGACAATACCGACTCGGACGCGGATGGCCAGGCTATAATCGCATCAATTCCGACCCCAGCGGGGATGGCGATAGCGGCTAATTGTAGTATGCATGTGATCGCGTGGGCACATAGTACTATAAAGACTGCTAGCCATCTGCCTCTATCACCATTATCTGCCACTGTCTCTGAGGATGGGTTCGAGTGAGAATCCAAAACGCCAGGCCAAATTTCTTATGTTCAGTATGTTCAGTATATTTTAGGGTAATAGGCATTGCCTTTGAAGACCCTATTAATATAAAAAAATATTTAACTGCAAAATTTCAGTCAAAATACACGTCATTGCAAAGTAGTCAATAACATATTCAAGTAGAAGGAAATTGTTTTTAACAGTCAAGTTTGGGCACAGTTTCGATGATTGCCGATGTCAAATACTAGATATCACCGTTATCTGTATGTTTATGCAAAGCTTTTGTATGATGTAGCAGTTCCTTCCTGTAAGAAGGAACGATAATTGTCAAGCGAATATAAATACAGTTTATGTTCGAGTGTGGCAGTCGTGTCCGCCCGTATGACGTCTTCTGGCAGTTCGATCCAGGCACTGTAAAATCGCTGTGAAAACGAAGGGCGACGAACATCCAGGTTTGACAAGGTTCATCGAAAATATTGCAGTTAAAATACATATGTTACTATAGATTAGTGAGTAACACATCTGCATAGAAAGAAAACAAATGTTTTCTAACCGTGGGATATAGGCACAGTTAACCACGATGAACAGTGGCAGTTCGACCGTCGATTACGACGAGGTCCACCGTATGCTCCACACCAGGTGGTGCAGGGACGGTGACTTGCGCGTGAATTAGTTTTGAGTGATAGTAGCCTTGCGCTGCAGCTACCGCACTCTCTCCTCCTCCCCCACCTGAGCCCGGTGTCAAGACAGAGTCAAGAAGACCGGAGATCGGAGAGGGCGCAGGTGGCTGGCACGGCCGGAGCCGCCCCTGGGCGTACTACCACACCTGGCTCAGATCCCACAGAGTGGGAGTGCATAAAGACCACATTAAGAAGGAGCCATTGCAGCCTGACTTTCAGTCCGCCGGTCAGCCACTCCACACAAAACACACATTGTGCTGACCACGCGGTCCGAGTTATCCCGTCAGTTGGCAACCTTCCAAGCCACGGCTTTTAGCGCACCGTAATAGTTTCAAGCGCGTCAGATTGTTTATAGTGAGGAAATTGCGCTGAGCTGTCGACCTCACTCTCTCCCCAACCCCCACCATCAGACACTGTCCGAGCCGGTCGGTTGCCTGATGTGGGAGTGGGCGCATTGGCTGAAGGATCGGCGTACCTGTCTTCGCGCGCCACAGCACGACCTGGTCCCCATAACGCACACACCAGGATTTACTTACTCAGGGGATATGGAAGAGCTATCGCCGTCTGACTCCCAGTCCACTGATCAGCCACTCGACACACACAGCACATACAATGAGCCGACGGCATGGTCTGGTGGAAGCGTCAGATTGGCAGACTTCCCAGCCACGGTTTCTAGGAAACCGTGATATACTCTGGTAAATGGTGATTGTGAGGGTGTTGTCGACGTATTGGTGTAGGTAGTGTGCGTTGATATAGCTTAGCCTCCGGTGGTTTACCGGAGGTTGTCGTGGAGGCGCATGTGTCCTAATAGGCCCATGCGGTGTGTAAATTTGCGGGAGCAGTGAGGGCAGTGAAGGCGGGCGCGTCGACTGTATGTCGGAGCCACAGGCACTGGTTCACCAGCCTCCGTGCGATGGATTCGCAGGTGACCGACCAGGCCGATGAGTGAGTTGAAGTTGCGGGCGCAGTGTGGGCAGGAGAAATCGGTAGAGGCTGGGGGGATGTCATTCATGGTAGTGGGGGTGGCAGGGGCGCTAAGAATGGCAGGAGTGGAGGGTGTGCATGGTGTATCGGTGTTGTCGGCATTGTGGTGAATTCCGCTGTCATGGATGCGCATGTGACCGAATAGGCCCATGCAATGAGTGAATGCGCGAGGACAGTGAGGGCAGTGGAGGCGGCTATCTCTGCTGTGTGATGGTGCTCCAGGCACTGGCTCACCGGTCTCTGTACGATGTATTCGCAAGTGACCGACAAGGCCGATGCGTGAGGTGAATGTGCGGTCGCCCTGAGTACAGCTTAGGAGAGATTAGCCATCGCTGATGGTGGTGGTGTTAGTGAAGGCGAAGGCGGTGGTGGTTGCGGTCGTTAGGGTAACAGGCGATGAGTAAATGGATGTGGTCTCTATGATGGTGGGAGTAAGAGAATTGATGCCAGGAGTGAGCGCGGGGGAGTCAGAAGGAGGGTTGGCAGAATTTGACGTAGAAATTGGAATTGTCGGTGCATTGCGTCCGAAGATGTCCAACCAGGCTGATTCGCGCGCGGAAGATGCGTTGACAGCGCGGGAATGTTGGCAGGGCCTGGGCATCGGCGGTGCTTGTCCGGGGCGCTGGTGACTTATGTGCCGCTCTTTTGGCCTTGGCGGCGACGATCCGGTTGGCCTCATAGATTGCTGAACCAGTATTCAGGGATCTTCTGCATGCCGGTCTATCCTGGGCGAGGTCCTCCCAGGTCGCCGAGTTGATTTGCAGTTGCTTCAGCGATTTCTTCAAAGTTTCCTTGTAGCGTCGTTTTTGACCTGTTTTTTGACCTGTAAGTTCATTGCCACGATTAACTACATGTATGTGCACAACATTGCTATGATGTTGCAGAGCCTTCCTGTAGAATGAACAGTAGTGGTTAAGCGAATATAAATCCAGTTTATGTTTGTATGTATCTGTCGTGTCCGCCAGTAAGACGTCGTCTTTGAGTCCGTCCCAGGTAGCAATAATTTGCTATGAAAACGAATGGCGACGAACATCAAGGTGGGATAAAGCACATCGAAAATATTAAATGTAAAATAAATATGTTACTATAATGCTGTGAGTAACATATTTACATAGAAAGAAACAATAGTTCTGTTACACGGGGATCTAGGCCCAGTCATCCTGAATGATCGAAGCTTACCTATAACCCCGTTATCTGTAGGTATGTGCGAAGCTTTGGTGTGATGTAGCAGTGCCTTCCTGGAAGAATGAACGGTATTTTTCAAGCAAATATAAACCCAGTTTATGTTTGAATGTGTCTGTCGTGTCCGCCCGTATGACGTCCTCTGGGAGTCCGTTCCAGGCACCGACGACTCGCTGCGAAAAGGAATGGTGACGAACATCGAGGTGGGATAAGGTTCCTTGAAGTTTCAGAGAATTCCCACGCAAGTTATTTGTTGTGGCAAATGAAAAAAAGTCTTCGAAGTGTAGAGCACAGTCCTGATTTCTTACAAGCCGGAATGTCTGTATGAGATCGCCTCGAATCTGCCTGTACTCAAGAGGGAAAAGGTTAAGAGCGTCAAGTCTGCATTTGTATGATAAAGACTTTAGACCCTTCACGACTTTTTTTGCCCTCCTTTGGACCCTTTCCAGCAGTTTGTAATCTTTTTTAGCCCCGGTTGCCACGCCTGAACTCCATATTCCAGGTGTGAACTAATAAACGCCCCATATATTTTTCCAAATATGTTCTTATCGATGTCTACGAAAGTTCTTTTAATGGCAAACAGGAAATTTGACGCTTTTTTGGCCGCCCTAACACATTGAGCGGAGGGATTGAGGGAAGACAAGATGGTGATTCCCAAGTCCTTTTGTTCGGATACATTTGACAGGCACCTTCCGCCAAGGACGTAATGATGGGAGTCGCCCATCGCGATTGCTTTCTTTGTTTTGAGCCGAAGTGTGAGACATTTTTCAAAATTGAACTTCACCTGCCATTTATTGGACCATTCAGATAGGCGGTTGAGTCCTTCTTGTAAATTCTGTTCATCAGTACTGCGTCGGATTGGTTGCCATATCTTGATGTCGTCTGCAACATGACTCCCGTGCTGTTCAATTCATTCATACAATCATTGATATAGATTAAGAAAATTAATGGTCCAAGGACGGAGCCCTGAGGTACACCACTCAAGACCGGCACGGAAATTGATTTAGCATTACCAATGCACACGGACTGTGATCGGCCTATCAAGAAGTTTTCTATCCAATTGAGTAAATTCCACCTTATTCCGGATTCTCGGACTTTGTAGAGTAACCTGCGGTGAGGAACACTATCAAAGGCTTTTTTGAAGTCGATGTAGACTACATCGACGCTGGTGTCCTCATCTAATGACCTGGACCACTGCTCCATTGAATAGAGCATATTTGTCAAACAGGGGTGATTTCGTCGAAATCCATGTTGGGCATACTCAAGGAAGTTTTTTCCTTCGAGAAACTTCATGATGAGCTTTTTGATGATCCTTTCCATCACTTTGCAACAAATGCATGTAAGGCTCACCGGTCGATAGTTTTTAGCACTGGTTCTGGAACCACCCTTGTGAATAGGGTATATTTATGCTGATTTACAATCAGAGGGGAGGATGCCTCGGTCGAAGGACGACTGGAAAATGCACGATAGTGGTTTAGAGAGTTCGCTAGCAAGCTCCTTCAGTACTTTTGCTGGTATTTGATCAGAACCAGGAGACTTGGTGTCGTTAAGTGCGAAAAGCTCCTTCTTCACATCTTCTTCTGTGAATTCGAGGTCCTCAATGACTGTGTCGTTACTACTTGTATGAAAGTCTGTTTGGTTAAAATCTGCTTCAACTGTAAAGACAGATGCGAAAAATCGACTAAGGTGTTCTGCCTTATCTTGATTTTCATTAATATCTTCGTTGTTGTCACTATGACGCCCGCATCCAACATGGATGGTGAACTCACAAACAATACCGAGTCGGACGCGGATGGCCAGGCTATAATCGCATCAATTCCGACCCCAGCAGGGATGGCGATAGCGGCTAATTGTAGTATGCATGTGATCGCGTGGGCACATAGTACTATAAAGACTGCTAGCCATCTGCCTCTATCACCATTATCTGCCACTGTCTCTGATGATGAGTTCGAGTGAGAATCCGAAACGCCAGGCTAATAAACTTCTTGTTCCAGCAATCGTATTTTCTCCTTCTAAACGTTCACCCCTTGGTACTACTGTCGAAATACAATGATAAGTTTCCCGAATAAAGCCAGGGAGATAGAGTTAGTAAGGTACCATTGCTGTGATCGGGAGAGTAAAAACTGCTCAGAAACCTGTGGCGGCGTTTATTCACCCAAGCTAAGGGCCAGCCCTTGGTGGTATGTTCGTCAGTGTGACAGTCAGTGTGCACCCCAGTTCTGTCCGATTGTGGCCAATCACTGACCACTACCACACGAATGCAATCATGCCTAATCTAGCCGAAGTCGAGGATGCAGAGAATCGAGGTGGCGATCGATGGTGGCGTGTCTGGAGGGTCAGATCCAGGCCTTTCACCAGTGACGGATCAAAAAGTAGCTCGTTGTCTTGAAGGACCGAGTAAACCCATGTTTTGAATTGCCGGCGAAAGATATGGGCGTCCGATAAAGTTTGTGCCCAGACCATGTCAGTTGTTCTATTTTAATCGCTAGGGATATCCTGAAGGTGTTATTACAGCTACAGCGTTCTTTTTTATTCAAGACGAGGTTTGTGAGCCTCATTCTGTCTATTAGCCATCAGCAGCCAGCTATACCAAACCCAGGTTTTACAACATTTGTGACTTATAACTTGACTGACCTGGTAGTTTTTTACCTGTACCTACGTATGGCTTGCTGGCACCCATTTACAAACCAGAGCTAGCTACCATAACTGGAGTGGAGGAGAATTAAATACGACGATTGCATAGCTTTGCATCACCCGCCTATTATGGCATGCATTGAAAAGGAAAAAAAGCATTTACAAAGGTTTTGAACGCAGAGGAAGCTGTAGAAACGATAGAATTAATCATCTGTGCATAGAAAAGCTTTTACAATGGTCACTTAACTAAATGGATACAGAGGGATTGACAGGCGCTAAAAATAGAAACATCCAGGGTAAATGTCACTGTCGAACGTGTGTGTGTAAGTATATGCCTAATTCTTTTGCGAATGATGGGTACTTGTCCGTGGATAGCCCCTAAAATCAGACGTCTAAGCCCGTGGACTGAAGAATACCAAGCAGGTCGAGCAACCCCGATCTTAGACAAGGTGGAGTACATGACAAAAGCTCAGGAACTACTCAACGATAGTCAGTTCTAGTAACCCAGGCCTTGTTGTTATGCCTGCCAGAAGGACTGATAGACTGGTATTGCCTTCTCTCAGTCTTGACAGAGGGGTCGCTGTCCAACTGGAAATGCAAGACAAACACATCGCAAAAAAATTACCGAATCGACTGGTTTTGTTTCGTAGATACTAATAATCGCAACACAGTCATCTAAGCACCCTAGTGGAAATGAGAAACACACATGGCAATGTCACGAGTGACGGCAGCACCCACGCACTGCACAGCAGGGTGTACACAGTTTCCGGGACCTAAGTGTCAATCAGTTTATAGTTCAGCAGACTTTCGATGCACCTACCTCACTCTCTCCTCCCTCATCCGCCAGGCTCGGATGGAAAGCAAATGTTGAGATGGGCGTGGACGCAGGGTCTGAGAAAGATCAACTTTCCGCCTACACATGTCGCTGCCATAAACTGCCACACCCCTTTCTCAGTATGTGCCAGTTCACTGCAGGAACGTCTCGGAGCTCACGGACGTGAGAGTACCATAATGAATCCGAGGCCTGGGAAGGATCGGGTTATTGCGTCAGTTGGAAAATCTCCAAGCCACGATTATTATCCTGGTGATAGATTCAAATGCGTCAGTGAAGAATGCGCAGATGCGGCGCGGGGGACAAAAATTTCAAATGTTGGCCTCACTCTCTCTTCCCGGAACCAACAGACTGTGGGAGCCTGTCAACCAGCGTTGATGAGATTGGGCACAGTTTCTGACGTGGGGTAATGGTGCACGTCTACGGCATGCCACCACACGCATAGGCGGCAGTAAATATGGGCTTTTATGGACTCAGCGCAGCCCTATAAACACTACCTGATGCCCCGCCTGATTCATACAGCACGGTCCAACATGGGAGTCCACTTTAAATATCACCTACTTACTCACGAATTTCGCACCCAGGTGCACTTTTCTTTCGGTGAGGCGATACCTCTGTTGATACAGGTAAGATATGGGATATTGAGAAAGATATTCAGGTGCTGGCACTGTTCTGTTGGATTAGAACTCGATGGACGGATAATATTTGATGACCAGCATCTCGCTTCAGGACAGGATATGGGTAACTGAATTCTCCATATCCTGAGCACATCATCTGACTCAAAATAAATTAGTTGAGGAAGTAGTTCAACCGCGCCTGGCAGCTGCGTGTTCGATCACGTCGTGGTCACCAATTCCGCGACATCTAGAGCCGTACAAAGTATTGGAGAAGAGGCTGGCATAAATTGGCAGACGGAAAAAGGCAAATCCGAAACCGCGTCCTGAGTGTGTTGGGGGGTCACCACAGTGTCTTGAACGGGAGCATGCCTGAGTCCAACTTGAATATGATTGGCTGGTTTGAATAGCCTTGATTGGCCGGGAACCAGACTGCCTCTGGTGCGCGCTGGTTGCCGCGCTGCAACATGCGCCCGGAGTAGAGCCACTACAGGCATACGCAACGACACACATGCAAGGCCGTATTTATGAGCTCATACAGACTCGACACAGCCCTATAAATGCGTGGCGCTGCCCCATCTGATCGCTGTTTTGGTCCAGCGCATCTGCAGCGTGATCCGATAGGAGGCGGTTAATTTCAAGGATCATCTAAAGAATCACGAATTTCACTACAGGTACGCTTTTATTCATCATTCAAGACTTCTAAACATGACATTGTAATATTGCCGACAAGGACCAGAGACTGTGGCGGCCAGCCACACACAACCCCAGGTGGTGCCCCCCTGAACTCGAACTCACGACCTGTTGATTAGAAATCAAACGCGCTAACCGTTGAGCTACAGGCTCGAGGTCTCGTCAATTTAGATTTGGAATATGCACATCGTTGGATAGCGCTCCCCGATCGGTTATTGGATGCAGTCGTCCCGATCTGCCTCGGGAATCTCTCTCTCTCTCTCTCTCTCTCTCTCTCTCTCTCTCTCTCTCTCTCTCTCTCTCTCTCTCTCTCTCTCTCAATCCCCTCCAGCAGCTGTGCAGTGGCTGGTAAAACATTACTGAGAAAACCTGTGGGACTGGAATGGCCATTTCTGAGATACTGTGTTGCGCTTGCTATCCCCCCAGAAGCCAAACTGGAAGGAGACGGTCTTTTGGCTTCTCAGAAGTTCGTCGATGATTGGAACACACGCTTACACTCGGAATTCAGCGGAAGACAAGTCACGGTTCCTTGCAACAGCGCATCAAAAAACCCACTCTTGCAAAGTTGTGTAAGGCTGAAGTCAAAATATTTTTTGTGCAGTAAAAAATGAGTTCAGAGCCTTGGGAATAAAAAGAGGGGACAGAAGGAGGAGAGAGTAAACTCGTTGGGTTCGAAAAAAAGTTTCAAATATGTTCAAATCCCTGAGACCCTAGAAGTTCAACCGCGATCCGAAGCTAGGACTAAAGTCCCTCACGCTGTCTGAAGTAGTGGTCTTGCTGTGTCCACTGCTTGTCCGTCCATTTTTGTGTAGTGGAACTCCCTCTGTTCGTTCACGTTGCCAATATCCTAGAAAGGCAAAGAGAAATAAATGTGTTATCGGTCAGGTGGGTTTCAGGTATTTATAGGTGTTCCCTTTGTAATCTCGGTGGGATTCGGGGATATTAGAAAGAGTAACGTGGGTGTGGTTTACTGCACCCCGTTTTGTCATGCAGCACAGAGTATGTCGCCCAGTTTATGCAGGTGATGGCTTAGCGGCTAGCCCATGTCCACCTTGCATTCAGGACGGGGTAAGGATGACTTACAGCAGCTTGTACTCACTGGGGGTGCAGTGCTGCAAGAGGCGTCCAGAGTAGAGCCATTACAGGCCTACGCAAACACACGCATGCAAGGCAGTATTTATGAGCTCATGCGGACTCGACACAGCCCTATAAATGCGTGGCGCTGCCCCATCTGATCCCTGTTTTGGTCCAGTGCATATCCAGCGTGATCTACTAGGTGGCGGTTAACTGTAAGGATCACCTAAAGAATCCCGAATTTCCCTACAAGTACACTTCATCATTCAAAACTTCTAAACATGACTTACTGTAATATTGCCGACAAGGACCAGCGAGACTGTAACGCTCAGCGGAACTGAAGACCATTAGAATTAGTCGAATGATCAAAGTTTTACTATGGCTTTTCAAAAGAAAAAAAACTGGCAGACAGATGGATTGCCACACAACTCGACAGGCATACGACTTACACTGAATTGAAAGTGTGCATATAAAGTATAGCGGCTACAGGTGACACCACAACGGCCCCACCTGATAGAAGTCGGCCCAAAAGATGCATATCTACTTGCAGCCTACGCCTATGATCAATTCCGGCTGATCAATTCCTTATTAGTGGTTGATTTCTGAGGAAATTCAAAAAGCAGTAACTACGAGTCCATGCAAAACTAGCCTGGTTGATAAAAAATTCACAAGAGGTGGTGTTCAGATTTTTAAGCCTACGGGCAGAAACGCAATCTCGTAAATATTTTCCAAGGTCCACTAGCTCGTCAATTAAACGAATCAGACCTCACTGATGAAAGGATCACCCCCAGCGACAGTGCAGAAACAACACCTTCTTCTAGACACAATCTCGACTCCTCGGAACATGATTTGGTTGATCGGCTGGAAGACTTCCTAGAAAAGCGATCACTCGCGCGCACAGACAAATGCAAGACGGGGTCAATATTCGGGCAATTTTAAACTTTTATGAGTTTGAACATAGAGGAATTCACAAAACCTTGAAGAAACTCTTTACGTATATCATCACCAGCTATCGTTTATGAATCAGGGGTTACTCAGCCTAATGATAGGATCTTCCTTCATCATAGATGCCTGATTACAAACCACATAACCTGACATATTCATGCCTAGATGCTTATATTTTTATCCGGAGAAATGGGTACTTTTTAGGCATTTTTGATATACTGTTGTTTAGTTTATGCAGGTGATGGCTTAGCGGCTAGCCCATGTCAACCTTGCATTCAGGACGGGGTAAGGATGAAATACAGCAGAGAACCCAACTCATGCAAAATGTCGAAATTTGTCGCCATTGCCACCCTCCCCAATTAACATGACTCACTGGTATGATGAGATGAACCCTATTGGTTATATGTCTTAGCTTGTACTCCGTTTCCCATAAAAATGTACTGGCCCAATGAGAATTTATCGAAAGCACGCGTATGCTCACCAACATGTCTTCTAAATTTACGAAAGATTGATAATCACTCGCAAACTGGTGCCGAAGCATATATCAAAGCTTTGAAATACTAGTGAACAACCTTAAGCGTCCGTCCTTCAATTCTGCCTCCAAACTGAGAGCATCTGGGATGATGAGGTAAGACTCATGTGCAACAATTTGTGTGTTTCAGCCTGATCCCATAAAGGTAGCCGATCGAGTGTGGGTGAGACGGCGAGATATTGGAACGACCCATCGACGTCACAAGAGGGTGCCAAAACGACTTTTACCAAAAATCTACGGCATTTGCAAAGCATACGGTGAGTCACCTATCTCATTAAATTTTAACCGAAATGCTGAAATGCCCTTTCCATTAGTAGGAATTAATTGGGACGGGGTTTTATCTTGGTCCTCGTGCGGCATATTGCCATGATATCTCAATGCACTCCTTTCTGGTTACCTGCAAAAACAACACTTACTAAAAATGACTGTTTATATAGTAGGGAAATTGTCCATCGAAGTTAAATACCCTTATAAATTCAAATATACTGTATAAAAACATGCACAGATATACATTGGATACCCTAGCTCATGAAATGTCATGGATTGCATGAGAAAAGACCCGTTGCGCGAAAGCAGTCCACACTACGTCCTCCAAAAGTTTACAGCATTAAAGAAGCAATCATTCGTAAAAAGAAGGCATACTGTGGTTTAAAAACGAACATTACGTTCAAAAGACAATTCTATAAATTCTCGTCAAGCCTTGACATTTATATCACTGTGTAACTAATTCAAATATGCGGGTAAGTAGAAAAAATCATATATTTGTCATGGTGATGAGGGGGAAAGAAGCAAAATTGCGGCCCGTTTTCTGATCATCGTCAGAGGGATGGCGGCCGCCAGGTCAGGTAATTGCAGCGCCGTAGCCAACATCTGCTATCCAAAGAATTTTGAATAGGTTGAGAGGACCTTATAAATCACCAGGAAGGCTTCTCTGGCATCTACACGATGGTCTGTGTCTACCACATGCACGAGGATAGAGCTGTTTACGCTCTTTATCTGCCCCTTTCCTAACCATGCTGGAAGGTGTTCTCGTACTGATTTGGACAAACCCCGGCTCGTGCGACCAATATATTGTGCCCAACAGGAGCAGGTGAAAGACCAAATGCACATTGAGGTGGTCTGAGCTGGCATTTTGTCCTTGCCCCCTCCTTAATTGATGGGAGAAGTCTAGCACAGTACATGGGCATCAGTTGTTGGAATGGTGCTTGACTCAGCTTGGCTTAGACGGCTTCGTAGGAGTTCACTTGTTGCGTCCCCTTGAAATGGGACCCTGATTAAAAGTTGTTTCTGCCTTGCCGTTAGCCCTTGCGGCTTTGGGAGTCTTTCGGAAAGGCCGGACGAGAATTTATCGAAAGCTCGCCAAATTGTCTTTTTAATATATTTCAATGGGGATTTTCGCTACTCTAATATGACGTTGTTTAGAAATACAAATTTTTTCAGAAAAGCGGCCAATTCTGAAAAGGTATAAAACTGGGTTAGCTAATTAACATGAAGTTTTAAGTGAACAGGAGGCCTTTCCATGCAAAAAAACTAGGGGCAATGAAAAGTACGGCCTAAATTTCGAGTATATATTCCAACCCGGTTTCACGAGAATCGACGTTTTTTCCGTTTGTACATTGTTTAAGATGCGCTTGAATAAGCCAAGAGATTTTCGCTTGATTGTGCCAACAGGGATAATAGGAGTAACATGTTTCATAAGCTCACATGTTGATTTGTTGTCGTGTCTTACTCAAAGTTCATTCTCGTAGACAGGGTATATTACACTTCTAAAAATGCTTGTAATTATGAGAGTTTTTAAGGCTTTATAATGTCCCTTTAGATAGCATCGTTTGATCATGCTCATAAGAAGAATGCAACGTCCATTGTAGCCTTTTATCAGTCCTGTATAATATTTGCTGAATGGTATAAAGAAGAGTTCCATTTTCATTTAATGGAAGGTACGCAGCATGCGGACGCTAAAGAAAGCAAATACAAGGACAGATAAGGCTGTAATTTATTCGGAAATTTAAAACGTGTTTAAAAATAAAAAAATATGATTTTTTTTGAGTAGAAAATATAAAGAAGACGTGATTTTCTACCAACTGAATCCACGAAAGGATAGTTTTATGCATGATTGGAATCACATCATCTTCTCTCTGACGCGCAACAAGGATTCCGCAGAGGAAGGTCCTGTTTAACTAATTTGCTCTGCTGTCTGTCTGCATGGACTTCAAGAAGGCCTTTGATAGCCTGCCTCACCAACGCCTCCTATAC